>VXBJ01007104.1:359652-409302 GCA_013400055.1 Nycticryphes semicollaris
TTTTATTAAACTCTCTCAATCTAGAGCCATGAGCTTTTTTAACTCTCTTTTTCCCTTCCAGATATTCCCCTCAACCCACTGTGATAAAATTAGCAAGTGACTGGGTGTTGGCATAGCTGCCAGCTGGGGTCATCCAGCCACAACACATAAAAATATAAAAGCATTTGAATTCAACTAATGACTATTTCTTTATTATAATGTTTTCCCAGCAACTCCTGCCTCCCTTCTCTAATAAAAAAATAGTCCTCTTGAACTTGATTCTGTCCTAACCTACCTGTTTTTGTTGTATGGAGCCATTACAGCTAAAAACACAGCAAAGAGTTCCATTCAATAAAATTTTTATTCATTTCCAAGATAAACAAGACAGTCTACTATTCCTTATTTCTCCAGGTTTTAAGTTTCAGCAATACAAGAAGAATATGCCAAAATAAGCTAACAAAATTTCCAAACACTGTCATACCACTAAATAGGCACCATGAAATCCTTAGATATGAACTGTTGATAAAAGTTGTTTTACATAAGATAACCATAGTGCCTAAAGCTCTTCAGGTTTCCAATACTGCTTGAACATGGGCTGACATTACACTCTATTTGCAAGCAAGCAATAATGATTTGTTGTTAATACTGTTGAGACTTTCTGTGTTTGACTTCACAGACCATCAACAGTACAGCTATGAAAATTGTGTTATTAAGACCCCTTTATTAGAAAATGACAATTTAAAGTATGAGATTCAGTTTACTTAGAGTTTTTCCCAAAAAAAGCCTAATTTGTGAGTCCTTTTTTAAAGCCAACTGTATAAACTACGGAAAGCAAATTATTTTTATAATTCTTAGCTGATGATTGAAGTCTTCCTTGTTAGGATAGCCAGAAGCAGATCTCTTGTAATCACGTTAAATATAAGTAAATGAAAAGTCTTATGTTGAAATTCTTCAGAAGTGTACTTCTGATTTTCAACTCCGTCTTGTTGGAATTTTTTGAGGTTTTTTTATTTCTGTCTGATTCAGATAATTATCTGAGGAATTATTGACATTTTGGAGTAAAGTTTAATACAGCTGATAATTTAAGCATACTCACTTCGTTGACCTTCTGTATAGCACCGATGTTCTTAAGTTGGCCCTATTCAGATGTTCCAAAAGACTCTGATCGTTAGACTTCATGCAAGTATTAAATCCTGGGTCACATAAGGCAAGTGTATAAACATGCATTTTTCAAACTGCTCACCACAAATGACTCACAAGCAAACCACAGGACACCACAATCACAACTCAGTGACATCCTTAAGAAGAAGGTTAAGGATAACATGCCAATAATAAAGATTTATGGAAAAGCTTACTCTCCTAAATAGAAAACATGTTATTACCAGCTGGGTAGATTCCACACCAAGAATTTTCTTAGATTTTAAATCATGGTAGTTATGCCACAGCAACACAGATCAAGAGAAGCATTACCTACCTGTCTGTCAATGGCAGCTTCCAGTTCAGGATAGCCTACTTTATCAAGCTTGATATCTGGAAACAGATCTTCAATCAGACTCAGGAATAAGGGTTCATCTTCATCAATCTAGTGAAAATAAGGAGGGAAAAACCCACAGATTAAAATTTATTTTATTTATTCTATCATGTTAAAAAACAATCCCTAACTGTTGTAGCACTAAAGCAATATGTGAAAATATAAGCAATCATATATGACAACCTTCTAGGCGCTAAACAATCTCAAAGGACACAGTGGGAGGAGATTATGTGATGCTTCCAATAATATTAAAGTAGATTTATCACTAACATTTAAACAAATAGTAATTAATTTGTCTAAGGTGCAAAAAACAAAAAAAGTAAAGAGATTAAGTGTCACAGCAGCACAAGAAGTTTGGATTGCTATTTGAGACAGATGAGATGGTATTCACTACTACAAATAACAGATTATTTCAAAACTGATTAAATACTTTAGATCAAAATTTCTAAAGAGGTTAAAATATAGACTTGTACTTGGTCACTTATTTCTATAGGTAGCAGGGGAAATACATAAAAAAAAAATTCTGAACAATTCAACCTGCTGTCGTTTAACTTGGGTAGGCAGCCAAGCACCACACAGTGCCTGGTTCACTCCCTCCCCAGTCCCATACAAGGTACTAAAAAGAAAATTAACATTGTCACAGCCAGTAACCAAGCCTATGCAGACAGTAGAATATATCCAAGTTGGCTTCAGTGTAAAGGCCACATACAATCTTCTAGTGATCACCTTAACAGATTCAAATTGTATTTCCAAAAAATACCGCATAGCTCTAAAGTGCAGTTTAATTAATTTACCAGAACTTACTAGTTTAGACAGGTTCATGTCTCTAAGCACACGCATGACAATTGTAGATTCAGTATCCGTGGGATTTGCTCTTTTTGCTGCTCCTAATGTACGTAGCACTGACAAGATATTTCGCAAGCCAAAATCATAATGCACCTAGAAGACATGCAAAGTTTGGGAAAATTTTACCCAAGTCAATAGGGATAAAATAATTCTTATTTCTCATTTAAGATATGGATATGTATGAGAAGTGGTATTTGTGGCACAAATGCCTCTTAAAATCCAACAGTTAGTCTTTGACTGCATGACTATGGGCGAATTAATTCACCAACTTTGCTACCACCTACTGGAATGTAAGGTATAATAGAAAAAAGAAATGTAATCATAAGTGTTGTAGTTTGTGCCAGACTGGCCAATGACAAGTCAACAAATGCTCTCCCCCACCTCTCACTCCAAGGAGAGGAAGAGAGGTAAAGAGATTTATGAGTTTAGGGAAAAACTAAACTACTTTAATGAAATACTAATAATAAAATAAAGCTTAAAAAAGAAAGAAAATAATAAACCAGATGCAACATATACAAAACTGTATCAGGGTCCCAGGGAGATGTCACTGGCAGGCACTGGAGAAGTTCCAGAATGGACTCTGTGGGAACTGGATTCCAGAACACTCTGATCAGGATCAAAAGCAGGCAAATGGACAGGGCCTTGCTGAACCATTGAAGAAGAGCCAACCTTACCACTTGGATCCCTTAGCTTTTATAGTGAGCATTGCCTGGAGGGAACACCCTATTGGTCAGTTTGGGTCACCTGACCTGTCCAAACCCTCCCCACAGGTACAACGCTTCCATGGGGTAAACAACCAAGTCAGCTGATCCTGGCTGCCACAGCAACAAGTGTAAACAAGAGCTCCTCTCACTGAAGAGAGAGTTTGCTCTGCTCTATCCCAAACCAGGACAGTAAGTCTTTGAACCAAGGTAAGGTTCTCAAGGACTTTTAAGAATAAACTAGCAGTATTACTTTGAATTCTCTGTGGACCTTGGAAACTGACTTAGAGAAACATCTGAACAAGCACAGGCAGCACAAACCAAATGCTTCTCAATCCACTCTGTAAGACCAACTAATACATAAGGCCTTTATTTGCTTTATTCATCACCAGGCACTACAGCTAAATCTTCATAATAGGGAGTGTTCTGAATAACAGTCCCATTCTTTTAAAGTTAACCTGCAGTAGGAGTCAACCCTCCAGGACTAATGAGTGTTGCACTACTGAACTGCAAGTGTCCATTTAGCTTACCTAGTGAATATGAACTTCTCCATTTTCTTCACACAGAAATTAATAATTTGTAATATAATATATAGCTTTTCCCTAAGACAGTTATTCGTCATCTGAAAATAATCACCTGCTTTGACAGTTGTTCTTCACACAGCTTGTACAGTGTAAAGAATTTCCTTGCCAATACAACATTAGCAATGAAACCACAACTAGCCAATTTGACACGAATTATGATTTGGCGATCAGGAACCATCATAGCCACCGAACGGAAGTTAATCTTCAAGTTTTCAGGAAGTTCTTGCCGTCCAGCATATCCTGGATTCTGGACAGAAGAATAGGTTTTGAAGTTGACTGCACCTTGCACAAACAGAAGAATCAGCAAAGGAATGTGTAATCTAGTTAAACAACATTAACTTTTTTGGCTTTAAATCATATGTAAAAATGAATTGCCGTGCAGAGTTACCACCATATCTCTACAGCACTGTAGCATCTCTTACATCCAGGAGGTACGAAAAATGTTCCACACTTAACACTTCAAATCTGTATTTGTATTATAGGTCCTGTTTTCATTGGCTAATTCTAGTTAAATCACTATGGCCATTTTTTTTCTGTACTTTGGAAACCAGAACGTAGCATGCAGAAGTAATGTGACAGTCAGACAACTTGCATTTACAATCCTGGCTACATTTGATGTCATTGAAAAAAGACCCTGTAAACTGCTTGTGTAGTAATGCTCGATGTTCTCAACCTATGAGTGAGTTCTAAGAGATGAGCGATATAAGAGTTAGTAAGCACATTTAACATACCGAGTTAGAAGTTATTATCATACAGTCATCACTGGCATATTGGAAAACTACTGCATACCTACCATAGTAAGAAAGATGCCATATTCTGGGTTCATTTCCACATTATCTCCATCAGTAAAAATAAAGCTTTTTTTATGTTCCTTCTTACATGTCAACACAATTGCAATTTGCTGTGCAGCTACTGATAGTACTGGTAAATCAATACGATTGAATTCATCAAAGCAACCCCAGGAGCCAGACTGAGCAAGACCTTCAAAAACAAAAGCAGCTAAGCATCTGACCATCATGTTGTAAACTCTTTTCTGATGCAATTTGTAAGCCAAAAATCAGGTTAATCTACTTTAGGAAAAAAAATTACATTTTGGAGGGTTGGGAAAGGGACAAGGAGAAGAATTTAGTTCTTTTCCAAGCAAGAATGCACAAAGTTCTAAAAGTCCTCGAAATTGTCTAGGATACAAAACCTTTGATTTCTGCTCCTTCTCTCATTTTCTTTCATGTTTTCCTGTTCCTTCCTACCACCCCCAAAGGCAAAAACCTTGCAATAAGCCTATGAAAATGTGATGGGTCATTGATAGTTTATTGCACAGATTAAAATTAACAATAAAGTTGATTTCAACTGGAGAGAAGTTAGGAGTCAATCAGTGCTAGAACTGCATTCTTCCTCAGATATTTTGGGGAAAACAAATAATCATGAACATAATAATTTACAACAACACAACAGTTAACCTCCACTTGATCTCTAATTTGACATCTGTCATGACTGACAGGTATCAATTTCAGGAGCCATGAAAAAAGAAAAAAACCAAACACCTGCATCTAACTTTGGTGAGCTGTGCCAGTTTTTAAACAAATATAGCACTATTCATGTACTTCTTTCAACTAATAAGAACTTTGATATTTGCAGGAGAGAAAATATCAAAATGAGAATCCAACACATTCCATCAGTTCAGCAATAAATTTCACGGCTCTTACGTTTTGTTCTGGCAGTCCTCCTTGATTATTTTAAGTGTCTTTTTGTATCTTTTCATATACTGTCTCATGTTTTCAGACATTTCTATTTCTTGGAGACAGTGTTCCAAATTTATACTCATAACAAGACGTTAATTACTTGCATTTATTAAAATACTGAAAATAACCACATGATTATGTGTAGACCTTGTTTTATGAAGATGTTCTTTTAGCATTTGTAACTTTCACATAGTCCACAAAATCATATAATCATAGAATATCCTGAGTTGCAAAGGACTCATGAGGATCACCAAACTGACTCCACACAGGGCTACCTAAAATTTAAAACATGTATCTAAGAGTGTTGTCCAAACACTACTTCAACACTGACAGGCTTGAAGCCTTGACTGCTTCCTTAGGGAGCTTGTTCCAGTGAATGAAGATGCTCCCAGTGAAGAACATTTTCCTAATATCCAAGTCTAAAATTCATCTGACACATTTTTAAGCCATTCCATTATCTCCTGTCACCAGACACCAGAGACCAGACGCCTCCCTCTCCACTCCCTCTCATGCAGAAGTTGTAGGTGGCAATGAGGGCAGCCCTCAGTCTCCTTTTCTGAACAAACCTAGTATATATTCAGCTGTTCCTCATAAGTCATGCCCTCTAGTTCTTTCAGTGTCTTTGTGGCTCTTCTTTGGACACATTCTGATATTTTTATATGCTGCATACATTGTTGGCCTCAAAACTGCACACAGGTGAGGCCACCCCAATGCTCAGTGTTGTGCGACAATCACTTCTTCTGACCAAGTAGTTATACTGCACCTAATGCACCACAGGATCCAGCTGACATTTTTGACCATCAGCTTACCTTTGGTCCACATCTTACCTTTGAAGATCCTCCCAAGTCCCCGGAAATCCATTTGGTCTGAGCAGTTGAAGACCACTACATATTTTCCAAGACACCGTCCCATGTCTTTGATGGTTTCAGTTTTTCCAGTTCCTGCAGGTCCCACAGGTGCTCCACCCATGTTCATGCCTAAAGCTTGAGCCAAAGTGATGTAACATCTAAAAGGCAACATGTCATCATCACTCAGTGGGCTGCAGTACAGAGTTTCCTGTACAGTGCCAGAGGAACTTACTCAAATGTGTTACATGAGGAAGGTCGGATTTAAGGAGATGGGTAAACTGCTAATATGATATGCCACTAATTACAGTTTACAACGCTAAGAAGAAAAACCCTTCACTCAGCCTCTCATGCAGGTAGCATTAAGGTTTTTCTCATACAGAAAGTGGAAGAACAGATAATCCTCAATAATCAACAACCTGAAAGATCACAAGAAGGGAAGAAAGCAATACAGAAATGATGCTTTATCTAGTTTAGTTAGCTTAGTTTCTGAAATACTGTAACTGAAACAGTTCTGAACTACATTATGCTGTGGAATACAATAATGCAAGACAGCTAACCTTTCCTTTTCTCATCCACCTTTAAAATTTAATCTTACAGTATATCCCAAATGAAACTTCTATGTGTAATGCAGTAAAACACCCAACTAACAATTTTATTTACAGAAAAGCTCTAAAATTTGCTGCATAGAGTAGTAAAAAAAGGCAAATCCACAAACCCAACACAAAAATAGAACAAAACACCCCACCAAATGCCTTTATTTTGCCAATGATGGCTTATAAATCACTCTTTCTGTCATTCCAGTTAGGTAGGTATACTTCTCTGCTAGTAGCGCTGCAATTCTTCCAATATCCTTCTAGATATAAGGTCTCCAATCTATTACAGCTGAATAAAATTGGTTTTCCAGTCTGTTCTTCCTTAGCTTTTTTCATTAGCTTACCTGTAAACAGTTAGTTATTTATTTTTTGTCCTGTACCTCTCTCTGCGTATTGTTATCTGTTGTATGTACCTGGTCCTCAGGTATACTAGACTTACATAAATGAGAATAAAGTCCCATGCATCAATATGTGGGGATCACATAAGTATGTGGCAGAAATTAAGCTGAAAGTTATTCGTATTTTAAGGCACAGAAACAGAAATATTTATAGATTCCATGTAATATTATTGTCTTTGGCAAGACTGTGAAGGATAAACTCTTCAGAGATCTATTTTGTATCCTGTAGGAATGACTAAATTTCTCTTCTGAAAGCCTAGCTTTGGCATCAAAGAATAAAGGAATAAAAAAGGTCTTTTTTACCTGTCAGTAAGAGGAGTTATGACAAGCCTGTCAGTACAGCCCAAGAATTCATTCTGGTATGTGAAACCCACATCAGTGATCTTAATAATCATTTTATCAGAGTCTTCATTAAAATAGAATCTACACTGTTTCAGCCACTCAAAATCTGTGGGGCTCTTGATATGCATGCAACACTAAAAAAAAAAAAAAAAAAANAAAGAGAGGGGAAAAGGCTGCAGTATTCATGGTTAACATGTTAACATTTATTCTGGCAATTATATTGTCTCATCTGAGTAGTACTGCAAAGACAGCACTGTAATCACAATGAAGGACATAAAGAACAACTAGGAACACAAGAATACTGGAGACCCTACCTTGATTTTTACTACAAAAATTGCTAATGTGTTACTGCATGCCTGAAACCCATACTAAGGCAAAGGAACTTCAGGCTTTAGACGAGTGTGTCAAAATTCTAAATACAAATGAACAGTCCATAAGTCTTAAAAGTCACTAAGTTCAGTTAACATTAAAACTGCCATTTCTTCTACTCCTCTCTATCATTTTATTTCTACATGCGTAGGAAGCACATAATGTGATTTTTTCTTAAAAAAACACATCATGAGAATTATATGAAACTAGATGCAAACTAGAAAAAGGTATTTCAAGACAGTGTCATGGTGCAGACACTAGTTAAGAAATACAGCAGTTAGAAGTAATTCAAATTTGACCAACTGAATATTAAAACAATTTACAAAGATGCCCTGCAGGTAATATCTAAAAATTATACTTTACTTATGATAATTATAACTAGAAACAACTGGTTCTACAATGAAAAGATAGGTGCCTGCCTACCAGCAATGAGTTAAAACTCAGTAATTCTTTTCCGAGCTTAATTTCAGAGTCAAATCCAGATCTTCCTACAGGTAAAAGGGTACGCTAGGTTTTAAGTTTGAAAGTTTAAGCAGTGAATACTTTCATTTTCCTAATTCTAGTATTCTGTGGCAGTGTGAGAAGGTGTGAAGAGAATAAATAAATCCCTATGTAATAATTAGGGATTGAAAATAGAGCAGAGAGGACAGTAGCTTCAACCAACTTCAAACTGTTTACTGTACTATAACTTCATATTAATTCTATTTACTACTCAAGACTCATAATGTAGCCCAGAGAAAGGGCAATTACTTGCAACACAATTTATGAGGAAAAAGAAGACCCGACCTGATCATGCAACAGAGGCATTAACTGCAGAGAGCCAAGATAATGCCTTCTAAAATTCTGCTAATGCTTGTAGTGGGAAAAACCCGCTAAATTAAAGGGAAACTAAAACATGGATTGAAGCAACATCAGCATTTTTATAATACACCAGGTCACATAGGTATAGGAGTAGTAATATTTTCTTCTTGTCCTTTCACATTGTTTTACATGGAAACCACCTCATAACTCATTATAGACTTTGAGTACTTACCAGACCATCAAAAATGTCCCTCTGATGCACATGAATGGTGATTAATGTCTCATATTTAACTCGCTCGACTGGGCTAAGGTCTTTTGTTGTCATATCTATCAGCATGTTTAGAAGATCCAGGAAAAACTGGTTCGTCTTTCGCATAATTTTTTTATCATACCTGGCATTAGTCAAAGCTTCTTCTGAGTCTCTTGTCCAAATCATTTGGATTCCCAGTAGCCCAACCTTAGGAAACATAAAAGTATATGCTCCATCATCTTTTTCTTTCACCTAAAAAGTACATTCATGGGCACAGGTAAACTAAAAAAAAGTGGTTCTGTTAGTATTTATATAAAATTATTTTTTCATGCATCCATGTAGAGGTCATTGAACCCCTGCATTTGTTCTATGTGTCAACTCCATTCATAAAAACACAGTTAAATCCACACCTCAGTCTTGTAGAGACTGCCTACAGTACACTGCTAATACAAATGTTCAATGGAATTTACAGTATATATATGCACTATATATGATTAATATACCTTATATAGTAAATAATCAGTGAATATTTAATGCTTTAAAACGTCTTCAATAATTCAAACTATTCTCTCTACACATTCCTGATCAAAAATGAAGCAGCTTCTACTAAGAAAATAGTTTTCCCTCAGCACTAACCTCAGCTCCAAATATTTAGTTATATACAATGTTTTCCTGAATATATGAACAAATATATGATTTAGCTACCTTTCCTTCAATAGCCAAGTATTAAGCTTGCAAAGAAGTAATGTTAAATCCATTGCATTCATTTATTGCGTTCAGTATTATTTTTTAAACGGAACTTCAGTGTTTTCTTCTTTTGGTTTCAGATAAGTGTAATTTAAAAGACAGATGATTCAGATAAATTTAAATGTCAGTTTTGCATTTGTAACACTGGCTGCAATTAAGAGTGTAAAGACAAAGAAAAAAAATCCACCAACTCGCTGCATATCTGTGATCAATTCTTCGTTGGTTTAACAATTGTATTACCTGGGCTGGGTAAGTTGAAAGAAATTCAGTCAGCTGGAAACTAGTTTCCTGGATGTGTGCAGCTGCCTGGTGAATAACATGATGCAGTGACAGCTGGGATTCCTTCAACAGAGAATTGAGCCAAACTTCCACATTACCTTCAGCCATTACAGGTCTAGTCAGCTCTACTGTTTCACCCTCTCGTGAACTAATTGACAATATACGATCATACATCTAATAAAAGCAAAGCAAGAATATTTAGTGGTTTATACATTTACTGTTATCGCTTACATAACTGTCTGGTCTTCCTGCCATCAATCCAGTTAGTTTATTTAGGGTAGTAATAAACTATACCAATCTGTTAAGTGAAATGTAAAAACAATTAAAATATTACTTTTAGTGTGCAGAAAGGCTTTGAACAAAACACTGTCATCTGAACAAGGAGACAAACCCCAATACACTGACAATTCCTGAATGTCACTTAAGTTTCAGTGACAGCATCCACTTTCCAGTTCCAATAAAAGAAACCTTCCCTGATTAGTGATGGGTAAATATCCTAACAAAATTTGTAGCCTTATAATCAAAAACAATGGAAACACAGAAGTTAATGAACACTGTCAATCAAAGGAATTTCAAATGCATGGGGAAGTACTGAATTCCTAAGAAAATATATACATACACAGGAAAAAAAAAATTCTTGCTATCCATTCTTGTAGAGTATAAGAAAATTGTCCTTCAATCACTATGTTTGAAAGGATATTAAGGATAAGACAGAAACAGATGAGAGACTAGATACACTTTTTCTTAAAAACAACCAATGAATGAAAAAGTAAAATATGAGTGATCTAAAGATACAAGTAGGCTCCTAAAGAATCAGAAGCTTATCTGAAAATGCTAACCTATATTAAGCCACAGAAGACACTTCAGTACCTGTGTGTTTTATTCCGAAACCTAAGCTGCAGTGCAGGTTTTTTTGTTTGTTTTGCTATTCTAGATAGAGTTTTCCTGTTAAGTACATGAGGATATCTTAAACTAAGAAAAGACCACCAAGCATCAAATAATTTAAAAGCTTGGTAAAACAGTTGAATGCCCTATACACCCAGGGTGCTTTCTTATTTAACAAGTATCACATACTGTTAATTTGAAAGAATGTAACATTGAATTGTGAGCAGTACATACCCTTTCGTGGAACCTGACTGTTTTAATATTGTCAAAGACATTCAGCAGATGTGCTTGTATATTGTGAGAGTCTGATGCCTGGCCAAGAATTTCTAAGAGAGCAGGATCTGACACAAAGAAAAATCGTGGAAATAGGAGGCGCTTTTTCTCCAGGTACCTGCATTTAAAAAACAACCATTGGGTGGGGATGAGAGGGGATGAAAGTTAATTAATTAGGTTAATTTATACATCCTTTCCTTTTTAAAGGTAGCATTTCTCGCAACGCATTACTGCAATTTTTGGCAGTGGCAATGACAACACTTCTTATCCATCATACCTTCATCTTAAGCACCTGCTTTAAGATCACTATTTTAGCATCAGAAAAAAATTCATTGAAAGGTTTTATCATTTGAACAAGTATAAAGGAAAGAAACTAAACCAAAATAAATATTTTTTACATTAAGTCTGTTACTTGCTATTTAGGTGTCTTGTGCTGAATTTCTCCCAGATGCATGTAGGGTCTGAATAGGACATACAAACTGAGACTGCCTTCTGGATTGAAACTAGGCTGAAACAAGCTTTGGTTTCCACATAGATAGACAGTGATTGACAGCTTCAACAACGCTGTTGACAGCTTTGACAAATCAAATACTTATCAGTGAGTTGCTAGCAATTTCTATGGAAGTGTTGTATCATCTTGCTAACTTATTTGCTCCGTTCAACCAAATTCATAGTAGATTAACAATATGATCTTTGCAACATCTGTTGGACAGTACCAGAGCATTTGCTCTTTCCCCAGCTACACAATTCACAATCATCTGCCCAAGATGGTGGTCTTTTAGTAATCTTACCCCGTGAGTGATTTCTGACAGATTTCAAGCTGTTCTAGTAAGTGTGGTAGTAGCTGTCCCATGATTTCATCTCCAATGCAGCACTGAACAACATTAGGTGTTTCATGAGCTCGGGTCATGATCCTCACCCAGGATTTATCAATGTTAGAGAAACGCTTTGCTTCCTGTTGAAATATCATCAAGATTGTGGAAGAGTTAGTGGAAGGAATAAAGAAGAAAAATGGGAATTTGCTTGCAGAATTAGCACCCAGTAATCTTGCCAATAATCTTCTTACTAGTATTTCCATGTCCAACTTCTAAAGATTTTTCAGCTTAGAAACACACAGATCTTTCTGCTTACATGATACAGCTTATTTTATACGTGGCTGTCAAGCTTGCTTTCTACTTTCTCTTTCAATCATTCTTAGAGAAAAAAACAGAAAACTCATTATGATTCAACTGCATGCTTCAAATGTGAAGATTTTTTCCCAAAAACTAAAGCTAATTTTTAATTTGGAAAACTATGTAGGAAAGCTTAAGAAAAGGATTCCTAGCAAAACTTACTAGGCTACTGCTAGGCATTACACTGACACACATAGTGGTTAACAATTCTACAGTCATAAAATGATCATACCATTCTTTCTAACACAACACTTCTGTTGGCATTGTTTACCTAATTTCTTAGCAAGTCTAATCTTGTTAGGTAACAAACAAAAAATGCTATTTATATTACTGCGTCAATTATGACATCACAGGTAAGTTTTATTCTTAAAACCAAGCTGAAAAAGGGCACAACTGATAACCTTTGGAAGCTGCTTTGCTATGTCGCCACCAACAAAAACAGCTTCTAAATAAATCCACAAATTCTGCACAGTCATCCAGTTCTCAATAATATCTGTTGTGTTGGAAAGATACTGCACCCATTTCTGAATCTGTGTCTTGAAGGGTGTGTTGTACCTAAAATAAAAAGACACTTGCTTTATTTCAAGAAGGAAACAAGCCTCTTGAAAGCCAGCACATAATTCATAAGGATGAGGAATAATTTTGCAGCTTACATCTTTGTCAAGTGAAAGTATAAAAACCTATACTTGACTCTATTCAGCTAGTTAGCAGCTACAAACCAAAACAGCTCCAACATGCTGCTTTGTACACATAGCATGTAGCACAACTCTGATCCAATAGAAGCTGAATAGGAGCAAGATTTCAATATCCTTCTAAGGTGAAGTGGTTTAAAAAAGGGACTATGTAACATCTTGAAAGCTGCAAGACTCCTAGAGGTCCTTATCAACTGAACTCTTGCTTTTGAACATCTACCTGATGATCAGGTTCCATGTTCCTTATTTTATCTGTACACTTTGGAATGTGAAACCAGACAAACCGAAACTCATTTAACTGGGATTTTCAGTGCCTTCAGCATGAGGCAGTGGCCTATCACAGGGGGTAGGGTAGCAGTGCTTGTAATGCCCATAGTGTGTCTGTCACAACGAGGCAGTGTTCCCCTTTATGCTTTAATGCAATGGTGAAAACAGTCCACTTGATTATTCAGGAAGTTTGAACTGCATCCACACGCTTCCAAAAGAACTTAGAGGAATACAGGCCATGAAAGGTTCAAGGACAAGCAGGCTTTTAGTTTTTAGCTAGATGTTTATTTTCCTTCTCTGTGAAAGACAGATTTGTTCAATAAACCAAAGCCTCTGGCTGATATTTTTATCTGCACACAAACACACACTTTTTCTGTTACCTGTTATTCATGAGAGAGCCAAGAATCATCAAGCTGTCCTCCATGGTAGCAATTGTTTCTGATGTGCTGTCACCTCTTAACAGAAGTTCCCCACGGGTTTTAAAGTTTGTGAAGATAAATGTTTTGTTGTCCCATTCAGCTATCACTTGTTTTAACTTCTGCTCAATGTCTCTCTCCTTCACAGCACTTATGCAGATATCCTTTTAAATAAATAGGATGTCAAAACGTGCTAGGAATGGTTTAATTCTCCAGTATACAAATCTAACTCATACTTTCTCTACCCTACTAAGGCTGATGAGCAACTATTTATCAAGTGGAAAGATCTACAGACATACAAACACCATAGCTAATAATCTGTATACCACATCACAATATGGCCAGCTTTGGGAAGAATAAAAAACTAACCCAGTGATTACTTTTCATATCATTAATGTCACAAAGGGCACCCTCACAAATTAACTCCTGGGTCAAGTTGCAAGACATAAGAGAGGTTTGTCTTTCTTTTATACAGAAAGCTGAAGTGATAGTCCGTGTCTCCATTCTTTAGAAATATTCTCTTTTCCTTCCTACTACTGTATACTATTTGAGCAGATTGGTTTGTTTTAATGCATCCATTTCCCTTCCTTCACTCTACCTCTATTTCCTCTTTATATCTTAATAATGGAGCTTCCATTATGTTCCTCAGTCTGAAAGTTTCACTTTCCACATCAAAGTTGTGCTCAGTGAGATCCATAATCCTCTTCCAGTGTCGAGGCATCATTGCTTTACTTGACATACGCTCGAGCAATGGGCAACATTCACTGAATTCCTCAATGGTCTTCTTTAGGTCAAAAAAGGCCTGCCATTCCTTTACACCACGAGGAAGCTTACGGCACCTATACAGAAATAACACAAGCTTTTTCAAACAGTTTCAAATATTCTTTGTTACCTATTTAAACACATAAACTCGATGATCTCAAAGGTCCCTTCCAACCACTAAGATTCTGTGATTCTGTGATTATTTCAACAGCAGACCACATAGATTCCAAATTGACATTACCTGTATTTTGAAGATTCTGCATGTGATTTTTCCTGTGGAAAGAAGATCTATTTCAAGTCTATTTCAGTGACTAACAACTGGGCAGGCACCTACAGATTAAGGAGTGTAGCTGTATAATTCTAACACACATTGTCCAAGCGCTTTTTAAAAGTAATTGAACCAGTTGACATGTTGATTTCATCTTTTTGTGAGGTTCATGATATGCACTGCTCTAAGCATTTTTATACTAGAATTAAACCCATGCAGGTTTAATTCTTGAAATCATTTGATTCCTGATTTGATTAAAAGTTCAGTGTCTATGCATGCAATACATCCCATTTTGTAGGAGAGCCATTCAGCACTTCACTAACTTGCCCTAGATATCTAGCATGCATTTATCCCTCATGAATAATAATACTACAATAAACAAGTGAAATTTCCCTTCATGAACAAAAAAAGACAGTAATTTTAATATATATTCCAATCTCATCAATAAAGTTAACAAAGAAGCTCTCTAAGGAATAGGCACAACATTTAAGAGTCTAAACCGGTTGCTTTACATTATGAAGTTGGTAATGAACACATTTTTTCAATTAAAGTTCACATTTTTCAAGTTTCAATGAACAAATACATATTCATACATGATTATTGGTGCTAACTAATCATATTTAAGAAGTAACAGAAATATTTTATGTATCTTTGCTACAACAGTAGTTTCTCACCTGTTCTGAAACTCCAGAAGTTCACTGTTAATTTTTCCAGTGTCTAACTCTGACCAAAGAATATCATAGTAGCCATTGACTGTGTCAATGACATTGTTATATAGATTATAAAGTTTCTGCAACAGATTCAGTTGCTTCTTTATTTCAAGCAGCTGAGGATACTGGGTAATAGGCAAACCAAAAAGTTCTTCCCCACCAGTACAAGTAATATATCTCCGAAAGAGATTATCAAGTCGGTTCTAAGAAAGAAAAGGAAGACAACTCAATTAAATAAAATTAAATAAATAAATGTTCAAGATGTGGCATTATTCTTAGAGCTGCATTAGTGACTAAGATCTAGTAAATACTAGAAAGATATACAGGAAATAGTAACAATTTATGTTGTCAACAGTTTAACAGTTTGCAAATAATATTAGTGAGCTTGGAGGCACGTATTTAGAAGCTGACAGGGAGGCATGTGGCACAGTGACAGAGCAATAAATGCTGTTTGCACTTCAAGTGTTAGAGGTGTAGCACAACACGCAAAGCAAATAAAGGTGGATGCAGCAAATTCTACCTCTGTAAATATGCCGTGCAATTCTTTATTAAAGGGTTGACATAAGAATTACTACTATTTAAGAAGCAAAGAAAAATGAAATTTAATTGTCAATAGCAATATAACTGAGTGATCATAGTAGGAAACCAAATTAATACACTATGGGAAGAGGAAAACCATTAGAAGTCATCATTACAGGAATAACAGTTAACAATGATTAACTATTAAAAAAAAAAAAATAAGGAGGAGGGGATAGAAGATTGGGCAGAATTGCATTCACAAGGAAAAGACACAATAATGAACACAAGAACAGGCTATAGCCAAATACACTAAACTTGAGAGCAGGCTTTCATCAAGATACTTGAATCTAGTGATTATTACTCATTATCTATGCAACCTTTCTCTTAGCTCATAAAAAAAAAAAATCTCCTTCTAACCAGCATTCCTTGTAAATACATAGAAAAAATAGCAACTTAGTTTTCATTAAGTTAAAACAGACTTTGGCCAATCAGTAACCCTATGTATTAATGAAAATTGGGGCAACTACAGTGATTCACTCTGAGTCTTCAGATGTTAGTTTACTTGCAATAAACATTAAGCAGTGTCTTCAGTGTCTTAAAATTAACAGTACCTGAAACATAGTAAGCCTGTCACTGGCCTCCTGTGGCTCTAAACCAAGAACCATTGGCCCATTCTAAAAAAATAAAAAAGAAAAATTCAATAGTGATTTAGTGAATTGAGAGGGTGAAAATAGCCACAACTTACTTCTAAAAAGCATTTTCTAAAGGCTAAACTCAAATATTTTTGCAGCCACAGTTATCTAAATAAAACAAGCACTTCATAAAAAAAAAAAAAAAAAGAGATGGCAATTGATTATCTTTTCTTTTTAACTCAGAAGTTTCCATAATAGTGTAAAAGCTAGGCATCAAGCTAGCTTTTTCAAGTAAAAATCAGCATATCAGTATTACTTAGAGGACAATACAAGACTGGTTCAGCTTGATTCATTTATATTCAACTGAGAAAGAATATAAAAGCTTAAGTCATTTGTACTTATACCCAACATCAGACAAAGCTTCTTACATTCTAACATAATTTCTCATTAACACAAATCTTCATATTTGCTCGTGCTAACTAGCTGTTTATCATAAACCCTAAAGATCTGAAATCTTAATCTTTAAGAGATGATTACTAGCATTAAAGACTTTATTTACACACAAAAAATAGCCAAAGCCTGCCATGCACTGGGACTCAAAATACCACATTAACAGGAATAAACATATTCTTCGGAAAGTGGAGGCACATCCCATTAATTAGTCAACTCCATAATGTTTCCATGCTCTCACTGCTCCTCCAAAACTCCTCTAATACAATACACCACAAATACTTGCCCGATCATAATCTGAATAGAATTGTGCACAGTCTTCAGTAAAAGTCTTCACAGTGCTAATAAGCTCTCCCCTGAAGTTTGGCTGCAGAGCAATGAGCTCATTCTGCACTTCATTTGCACGAACTAGCAGTTTTTCCCAAGTGTAGTGCAAAGTGTCCACCTTTTCTGTCTCTTCCTTGGCCACAAGTAGCTCATATTTGTTTAACAAAGCATAAGATTCCTGTTAGAAAGTTGGATAAAGACCCACAAAATGGTAACTTCAGTTAATTTTACAAATAGATATAGGCTAATATTTACAATGTTTAAGAAGAGAGAATAATTTGTTAGAAAAATCTGTTCGTTTTTGCACAGGAGTTATCACAATCTGGCAAAACAATACCAAACTGGAAGAAACATCAAAATGAAAGCTAGTTAGTTCTCCTTAATCTCTTCACTTTTCATATAGCATTCTGCTTTGTGGCAGATCATTTGCCCTAGTGCAATCTGCCTCTCTTAGAAAAAAAAACTATTTCCCATTAAAGTACTCCTTAAGTCTATTTAGTTTAATTTTAACAGGAATATTTTTCTCATCCATGTATACAATTGTCTGCTGTGACCAAACTGAATATTACAGAAGGTGACGCATGGGAAAATATCTAAGCAGAGGCATTCAAGTAAATGAATCAAATGAACTCCAATTCCATAAAGACCTTTAAGCCTTATTTTAAGTTTTCAACAAAAAATAATTAATAGAACACAACAAAAGTTATCACAACTAGTATGTCACAACTATTACAAATGTTATGACTATTCATCATTCAAAACAAGGAATCTACTAAGTGATCTAACTTTGATCTCCATTTGTACCACCAACATATAAATACTCACATACTGAAACCCTGAGTCAAGTTTCACAAATACACAAATGAAATTCACTTACTGTAAATTAGCACAGTGTACAGTAGCAATGAATACTGTGGCATAACAGTTTCATCAGAAAATTTTTGTATTAAGTGGAATTTACATTTACCCGTTTCATCAAATCACAGACAAATTGCAAAAAATGGAAACATAACCATCCGTCTGCCACCCTGTGTGGAAAATCAACCCACCCCCCCCAGGGACTCAAGGCTCTTGTTTACAGAATTGGAAGTTTAGTAATTCTTAACTACTATGGCTTTTGCATCGGTTCCACATTGCATTGCAAACCAAGATAGGTCTTAGCAAGAACTTCAAAAATGTCATCTCCTGAGACCCCACTACCGATGATAACTTCACAGAAGGTTCCAGTTGTAGATACAACTTGCTTTTCACCATAAGCTACTTGCCCTATATTTGCTCCTTCACACGACTAGGGAGACCCTGACAGATTCTAAGGCTGAGATACACATTCCTTCTTAGCTGTATTCTGCAAAATATGGAAAGGCTTCATGTTTATTTCCATTATTTCCACATACAAGTACATACTGCATTCCATAATTTACCTCAGCTCAGAGAATACAGAATGAGAAAACATGGGTGTAAAACATCTGTCTGGCAGCAAATACAGCTTTTGTATCTCCGAAACAGAATATTAGATTTGTCGATATTTGGTAGAAAAAATATACATTAAGTTGCTTCGATTTCAAACAGAAAAGACACAACCCTGACAATAAAATTATGGACAATCTGGAACCATGAACTTGCTTTAGGAAAAAAAAAAAATTCTACTGAATGTCTAGCCAATGGTGCATTTTGCCAAACTATAGTATTCTTAAATCTACACGCTAGTCAGGAACATGGAGTAAGAGTTACTATCTGTTTCTAATTCTGCCATTTGACCAGAAGCCCCTACATTGTCAATACAGCTAACAACACTGCCTAACATTGACTTTCTCCTCTTCCGTAGGGTAAGCTAAAAAAAAAGGAAAATGAATGCTTTTGATACAGACTTCTTCCACAAAGTGCCAAGAGCTTTCTTGCATTACATAGCTGTAATCTCATCTTCCTCTTACCTCAATTTCTGCACTAGTCACCAAACCACATCTTGCCTCCTCAAGTTTAGATTTGTTCAGAGTTCCGTGCAGAAAAGGTTTACAGGACCACAACAGGTCTGCCATCCAAATTTAACACATATGAAATCATACCTTTTCAAAGTGCACTGTTAAGATTTAACCCAGAAAATAACTGCTCTGTTGAAACAATACCCATACATGCAACATTCTTATTAAGTACCTCAATGGGCCCAACTTGAGCGTCTATGGAGATCTGTAGTTCTCTGATCTCTTTCAAAGCTGACATGGCTGTTCTTATATCATCCAGATCCTTGATGCGGCGATTTAACTTCTTGCTGGTTTCCTCTATAAAAGTGAAAATTGCTTCCATCTCTGTTCTGTATTTCTTATTGCAATGGTACCCCAGCAAAGTCATCCAGGCTTTGATTTCTGCTCTCAGTGCTAGCTTCAGATCAGCTAAAAATATTGATAAATGAATAGATATGTAGATACTGTAGATATTTTTAAGATGCACTTTAAATCTTTTTTGAATGTGTTCTCTTCAATCACAGTTCTGTCTTTTTTAATCTAACTGTCCACGTACAGAAAACACCTTTGAGTGGTTTATAGGATTGCTTGCAATTAATTCTATTCCTTCTGTTCTCAGAATATATAATTTTGTTTGCATATCATCAAACACATTTCTGTCCCACACGTCACTAACAAATGAGATGTTTTTGCATGCATTTACCGTCAAAAGAGCAAACAGCCATTCTCTGTCTTTGTCCTTTCCGTCTTTCACCTAGTTCACCCATCCAAAACTAAGCAGCACCTCTCCTTCTTACAGAAGTCAGAAAACATGTCTAGAGAGAAGTGGAAAGTTGAACTCTACCAGTGTACAGTGCAATAGCCCCTACGCAGATGTATTCAGGCTCAGAATTGATTTTCAGGTCCAAGTCTTGGAAATGCAGAATTTCAGATTCAAATTCAGAGAGTAATGGATTTCCCATCATTAATTTATCAATGGTTTCCTCCTTGTCCTTCTGCCATATATGGTGGTAACAACTAAAATTCTCCAAAGCTATAAGCACTTCCTGAAACACATCAGAAGTTTAAAAAAATAAAATAAAAAAAAAACCAACACCATTCTCAGCATTTATATGTATAGTATACATATAATTTCTTAGCATCTGCTCATTAGAATACATTAAGAACTCCATAGTGGAGCAGGTTGCATCAACTCACTAAACAGAAGTCTGACAGTAAATTTATGCTAAAGCAAAAGCAAGTTCCATTAACAGTCACAAGCTTTGCCAGGAACTGTATGCTAATCACATTCAATTTGTCACATAAGTTACAGTATTTTCCAATGAAGTGATTCTTCAGTCAAAAATTCCTAAGAAGCAGTGGGAAGTAAAATACTCCTTTAAGACTAGGATACAGGACATTTGCCCCCTACCACTTATTAGACTAGCAATGAAACCTGAGCTCCAAGGTCCAGCATAACAAGAACAGCAGTAACTCAATTGGTTCTTGAATAATGAAGTTATGAGACCTTTTTTTAAAATAAGTATGACATTGATGATGCTAACATTAAATTCTACACTCAATTCAGATATCTTTCATTTGAATATAATTTGTGGAGTGTGAAACAGTATTTTTCTGGTTCTCAGGAGTTTAGGAAATTGTCAGACAAAGCTAAGTAAAAAAAATAAATAAGATATAACCACTACAACAGATAATTCTCATCATGACTTATGATAAACGTATTGCTTGCAGGCATTTAAACCTGGATAAATTATAAAAAGATTCTAATTAAAAAATATTCAATATCAAAATATCAAGATAGATATCCACCATTGTCAACTGCGCCTTAGTCTACAGCACAAGACTGCATGTCACTGTGCTAGTTATGCTTTGGTACCACTGAAGTTACAAGGCTTTAAGTCAAAAATTTCCACCTGACAAGGTTTCACTGTAATGTTCGAATGGCCCCAGGAAGAACTGATGCAGAGTTCCCCAAAGAAATATCCATTCAATACCTACAGTTCCCCAAAGAAATATCCATTCAATACCTACAGTTTACTAGAGGGTATATAGAATAAGAAAAGGGCAAAGAAATGATGCATATTCCTTAAGCTATCTCCTAATCTCCAGTAGCAAATCTTATGTAGGACTTAACAATGCCAAGCTGACAGCTAGCTTTCTTCACAAACTCTTCATAAAGGGGCCAGAAGTCATGCTGGCTTCATTAGAATGTTTACGTGGATAAAACTGCATTTAACACTCTTGTACAAATATTACCAGCTCAATAATAAATACACACAACTCAACTAAACCTAGCGGGGTTTGTGTTTCACCAATTGGAGAACATGTTTATCAGCCCTAAGTTTTATTCTGTGTAATATTCAAAACCTCATAAATTTTTGAGCAGAGTGCATTTGACGCATCCGTGTTACACTTTCAAAGCATACTTTCAAATTTGCAACCATATGTTTTCCAACCACCATCCTGCACTTATATGCTTAATCACTGCTTTAAATGCCCGCCCTATTGCCCAAGGACATTAAAAGTAACATATTAATATCCCTTGGATAGTAATATTAAATTAATATCTTGTCTTACCCTTTTGGTAGAGTTAATAACAGTGCTAAGTAAAGACATTAATTTAATAATGTCTTTGTTCTCTGAAACACTCTTGAAGTAGTTCTGGCTTTGCACTGGATCAGATGAATTGAGTGATTCTGCATCTGACATGCTATCTATAAAGGCAGAGTCAAATACAAAAACAGTTTTAGGATATCCTACTTAAATATACCCATAATATTGAACTTAGCATTATTCTTTATTTCATCTCAGGCAAGAGAAAGTCTGTTTTAAAAGAACGATTTCATTTCTTAACCAGCTCAAGCATACTTCCTACTTTTTAGGTGTATAAAAGGGAGCTAACCTAAAAAGACTCAATATATTTTTGAAGTACTGAAGTACAAAGTAGAACAATTAATTTGGCTTGATCCCACACCATTTCAGACATGAAAAAATCAGCAAAGAAACCATCTTAAATTTCCTTGAATTTATGCCTTCAATAACTTAATTCCATGTCTGATCACAAAACAGATTAAATTAAAATCCTTTTGGAAATGTTACTCTATTCAATCCTCTACACAATCCTCTCTACCAATAATGCAATTTATGTACATATTTCTATTTGATATCAGGTCCTTTCTTAAAGGAATTGGAGTACAAGTTTTAAGATGCCATTTGGCATGGCAAGATACAAACCCCATTGGCAAATCATGAAAGACCTTTTGCATAGCAATACTGACTATAATTGTTTTCCAGACTCATTCACAATTTCTACTATGCTGCCCAAGCTGATGCCATAACAACTTTTCACATGCTGCAGGTAGAACCCAAATCAATACAACACTCAGAGGCATAAAAATCCCCTTACTCAAACCCACACAAAGACAAGTACCTTCAGGCAAGCCTGGCTTCCAATAGTAGAGAGAAGCTTTGCCACTGTTATTCCATCTTATTTCTTCTTTGAGGTGGTTTATGAAGCCTTTATTCTACTGCTTTTGAAGCATTTTTTACTTAATGTTCCTTACCACTATATAATATTGTATAAATCACATTTATCTAACATTCAAATTGAGTGATGTCAGAGTTTATCATTACCATGGATGTTTTTCTTTGCAGTCTCTTTCATTGCATCATCAGAATCACTGCTCTCATACTGCAACACAGCCACTTTTGTCTCTAACATTTTCTTCTGAAATAAAATTTCAGAAAAAAAAAAATTGAAATAAGATTTCATTTTCTACTTGAAGTAGTTTTGAAACATTAGTTTTGCTTTAAGTAAGGCTGCTAAAGACTAACCTTGGATATTCTCTCCATACTCCACTGTCCAACTCCTTTCATTACTTTCAAAATACTATCTACAACTTTATTAAGCGTCTGCTGTACCTCATCCAAAGAGGGCATCATGATGATGTTAGGGATAGAAAGGTTAATATTGGTCCTAATTATAGGATGAGAACTCTTTTTCTGCTCGGAAGCATTGTGATTTTCTAAATGAAAGTCAAAAAATTAAAAAAAAAAAAAAAGAAAAAACTTTATCACAATTTTTCCAAGCTATCAGACTAAGTATTTTAATGATATAAACCAATATATATATCCCAGTGTTGAGCATTAACTGTAACTTCAAGGGGAAAAAAAATAAAAAAAAAGATTCCCGAGTAATTTACAACATGTACTGCTATAGATATTACTAATACAAGTTAAAAGTAGGTTCCATGCTATTTCTCTTCATGAAGCTCCTCTTTAGCTTGTTCTGTGAAGCTGAAGTCTGTTTAGCAGAAAATTTGTAAGCAGACTTGTGCTCCCAGCCAGCATATTAAATTGCATGCAAAAACTCCTTAGAATGTCATAATATTCTATGACTTATATGTTATAGAGACCAAATGCAAATGCCTTTATTTTTGTTTCTTAGAAGTATGTAACAAGAAAACACTTCAAAAAAGCATTCCATCATAATTATAGAGACATCTGAATGCAACTATTAAGAGAACACATCTGTTTTTTCTGTATTGCTTTTTTCCATACAGTTTTATGTAAAAGCCAAGGTCAAAAAGGCAACCACTTAGCAAGTCCAGCTCTAAAACATAATATCTGGCTTCAGAACAGTACAGTCAGCTCTCAGAGAAAGAGCGTTACGAAGTCACATTCCTACTCTCAATAGGAATAAAAAAATCCTTTGGAAATAGAGTGTTATCAATTGTCATTTAACAAGACAGCTCATTCTAAATCCCTTTATTTTCCCTTTAACATATGAGATTCTTTTTTACATAGTGCTGGGAGATTACATTTACATATTTTATGGGCTAAGAAAGCTAAGTACTGCAATACAGCCACCTAAGAAGCTGATCATGGAAGATGCATGAATGCGCTTGCGTATTGCCTCCAGAGTTTTTCGGGTGACTTTCAAAAGGGCATCAATGTTACACTGATTGAAGTAGGAAAGTAGTTCATGGGCTTCTTCCTCTAACTTTTCTAAATCCTTTCTCTTCCTCTTTGCTGAAGAAGACATTCCAGGCCATATCTCACTGGAATTGTGGGAGAGATTCAAGATTTTTGATCTTCTTTCCTCTTCTGTTGCTAAAACATCATAAATCTAGTTAGTTAAACTGACTTAAGTGACTTGACAATAAAGCAACACCTGCACAGTTATCCGAAATACAGCTAAATTTTACAGAAGTGCAGATTATGCTCATTTGTAATTGGTACCTCATTGTAGCAGTCCTTTTAGGCTTATCCACCACCTCTACTTAGTTCAAACTGGCATGGTTATTACCAAAATTTAGATAGTATTTCATAGAATTGCACATTCTTCCTTCAGGAAGTTCAGCAACTAACCACGGCCTGTAAATAGTTGCTTCTACAGGATTAATATATTTCAACATGCAAGTTACTCTAATAATATTGACCTATTCTGCAGATGCTAGATGATTGTTAGGTGATCTGTTAACCAGGCAAATTCAAACAAAAGTCTTTACACAACAGATACTGATTGAAACTTCAGCTAAACTACATTATTCCCCAAGTCATACTTATCAGCCTGCAAAAGAAACATAAACACAGAGCTATCATACAACCTTCTTACCTGTATTTTCTCCCTTTATTTCACTAGTGGGTACAACTGACTTATATTCTTTTCTGACCTGTACCTCAGTGTCTAGTAACATATTAATCAGCTCATGAGCAGCTTCTTCCACCAGTGAGCTTTTTAAATGTAAAGTCCGAGAACCTTTCATACAGAGTTCCTGTTGTCAAACCAAAAAACAAGCATGTTTATATCTTCCCCGTTATCACGTCTATTTCATGGACATAACAGTCTATTAACACAAATATCAAGACCTCCGATTTGTGAAAAACAAGGTCAACACACAGCGTTAAATTGGTTTGTTCCAAACTATATAGTGTTGGATTTTTTGTTGTGCCAAACAAATCAATGTTTATAAAGCCTAGTTCCATTAAAGGGCTCCCAAAAGCAAGTGTTTCTTAAATTTTCTTAACTTTCCAATGTAGACATGAAAGATTTAACCTTTCTTCTAATCATTGCCATTTTACATTCTTTGGCTGTGCCAGGGGTACTGCCAATCATTTATTTAATTTATAGGTAAATAGGAAATAAAATATATCAAAAGCTATATTTATGACTTGAATAAATAGGGAAGTTATTAACTCAGGGGAAAAGGAATCAAAGAATTACATTTAATAAAATTCAGAAATATATTCAAGAATTGTGCGGTTTAATACTTATGGTAATATTGAACAAGTAGGCATTAGCCAACTATAATTTTTAACTATAATTTCCTTATAATTTTTTTCTTCTTTCTTAACCCTGATTTCTTTAAGTTTAATCAAACCTGGCTACCTCTATTTCATTAAAAATCAGTGATTAGAAACATTCATCCATTAGCAAGATTCAGTCATTTCCAAATTTCAAGGCACAATCTTTGATCCTCCTAATCAGTCTAGTTGAAAGAGAAGCCAGTGTGATTTGCAGTATCACAGCAACTACTGAATAAAGTACTTCCTTTGTTTTTTTCCACAGTAAAACTATTTTTGTTGTAGCGATTTCTTTAGAAACTGAAGGACACATGTTAGATAAGGCATATTTCCAGTACTTTCTGATTAAAAACTACAATAAGCTTACAAATGCTGTTTGTTACCATTTTCATTGTACCCATAACTGGACTTACTGTACCACTTTTCCTGCTAACTCAAATTGATTGGCAGTTGTGGTGGTGTAATTGTTACATAGCAGTTCAAGATTTCTTGCAGAAGATCAACATTAAGCAATACCAATTATCACACAATGTTGAGAACTTTTTTGTGCTCACTCCCACATATTTTTACTTCAGTGAATATGTTTTAGTACCGGCCCTATGAGGAAAGCAGCAGCAGGATCAATAAAGACCCCTATGGATTGTGAGGCTTACAAAAAAACATTAATTCCATAAGATATTATTTGAAGTTTTACTTTGTATTTAACAACAAGGTGAGCTGCTTCAAGGCAGAAGAGAGGAAAGGCCAAAAAGTTAAGTACACTTAGAGAAGCAAAGCTTTCATTTGTAGCATTTATTGCTACAAGATGTCAGGGATGGGAATCATCTATATGATCTCCTACAATCTTTTCCAAAGCAAAGTTTATTTCAGAAGAAAACACAAATTCGACATTATATCCTAAAGTGCCAGAATATCTCACTATTGCCTCATAAAAATAATTCTGTCATTCAATTTTTATTTACTAGCTTGATCAGCTTTCATACTGAATAACAACTTACATGCTTACAGTTAATCCTCCTCAACGTAAAAGCATTTTGATGGGGTGAAGGAAGGGGGTCTTCCCAGAATACCTTCACCCAGGTACAGTATATTTTGCTTGTCCTATTGCCAACTCAGGAGAGCTGGAGATTAAGAAAAATATTACAATCTACACAATCATTTCCGTACTATTTACTCTGCCAGGCAACCAACTGCACTTTTTAATCAAGCTACTCACAGGCATCAGATGGGCAATTCCCTCATTTAAAGGCACTCACAAACAATGATAAAAAGGGTACTATCACAGAGGAAAAACATTTAAGTTGAATAATATCAAAGTATAAAAGAAATAACACGCAGTAGTTGGCTTGATATAAGCTCAGAAAAGAACATGTCAGCTCAGACCTCTTTGCATTTGGTATTTTTGTTCCTTTTTAAGGTTCCAGCCAAGAAACTGGAGATTTCCTTACATCAGTTTCCCACACATGCATCATTATTTCTGCACTGCTTTTACCTAATAAAACCCAGAAAATACTTAATGGAAAGTAATTTCACTCTTTATGAAAATTTTATCTAATAACCTTAGTCTTTTGGAGAAATTCCTCACAGCTCAGTGGTTCATCTTCTGGCAACTTACAGAGTGGCACTTGACTCATTTCTTGAAGGACAGCATCAATACGAAATTCAACCAAGTCGTTCACTCGATCAAGTAATAACTCCAGCCCAGCTTTTGATGCAAAAAGAAGATTCAAGACAAGCTTAAAAGTTTGGAACAATAATCTCTGCAGAATCCTGCTTAAATTTTTACCTCAACAAAATATCATATTCAATTTTATATGAAACCTACACCTTAACTAGCTTATACTTCAAATATCTAAACTTTTATGGCCAGGTTCACTCTTGAAATCATAATTAAGTATTTGCATAACATATGTTCATCTAGCATATGCTATAGATTTCCTAAAAGATAATACACCAAATGTTATAAATATATGAGTTGAACCTAAAGTATATGCATTTCAAACACAAAAGCACTAAAAGTCAATTTAGGTCCAGGAATACTTTTCCTCCTCCTATAGCTTTAACTAGTTACCACTTGAAGAACTTACTAGCAACAGAAACTTTTGACAAATACAATGTCTATACTTAAAAAATTGTAAAAAAACCCCAAATAATAGTTAAAAGAAAACAATCATTAGAATTTTCACAGTTTAATAGCAACTTACTTTGAATGCTGAAATTGAAATAGCAGCAAGGTGCCTGTTCCAGACTCAAACTACATGTATTATTCAAAATTAAACTGAGTGTAATGTCAGGTTAGCATCCAAAATATATTTTAATTTGCCATTTCAACTAATGAAAACTCCCACTATAACAACTTACATCATTTCAAAAAACAAAACATGTTTGCTATAGCAATTAAGCTGAAGCATATCTTCAGAAACAATACAAATCTCAATGTAATACGTGATAATTTTGAAAAGACTACAAGCACATCTGTTTTCTAAAGCTGTTGCCCAACTAAAGATGTGTGCATTAATTTTAAGGAGATTGACGTTAAAAAAAAGTTCGATATTAAAAGCTACTGAGCAGTGACAGTACCAACTCAGTCGAGATACTATTCCCTGAGAACTTGTTTTGTACATTATAGAAACAAAAGGCAAAAATAAGAAATGTTTGACACCTAGAAGCTCTTTAAAAAAGTAGCTATCATTCTTTGAATTCAGAATACCCAGGACCTTTTGCACCCTTACTTTATGCTTGGTTTAACCCTAACTGCTATCCCATACATATTAGTAAAAATTTGACAAATATGTGTGACTACAAGAAGGTGTTGTTATAAAGCAGAGGTTTCATGAAGTACAGGACAGGTGAAAATTTCTTCTCATTTCTTTCATGTTTAAGTCAATTAAGTGCAAAACATATTAAGGAGAGTAAGTTCAATAATATAGCTTGCATTTGTGTAGAAAAAAAAGGGCAGAAGTCAATGGAAGGAGGCAAGTAACTTACTTAGCTGGCAAAAAACTGTATTAATATATTTCTCAATATTCAAGGATGTCCAGGTCAGTACTGTTAGACCTGGCTGGATAGCATCATCTACATTTGCTAACCGAGGAGCCATCAGTTGTTCAATAGGATGTTGTATTTTCAGCTTAATTCTTTTGTATTCTGCCAGCATCACCTGAAATAAACATGGATGAAATAAGCATCTGAAATAAAGCTTTAGTTAACATACACTGATATGAACCTCTTTATTTACACCTATCTATCATAACTTAAGTTGAGACAAGTCCTCTGGATGTACACTATTCCTAAGAAAACATAATAAATTCTTTGGGAAATGTTTTCAGTATTTTTGGCAAAGTTCACTGTTGCTCTTCATAATGCAAGTAGTACTCCACGTGAAAATTCATCTCTTTAGATTGCACTGGTTTTGGTTGTGAAGGAGTTAATTTTACATGGTGCCACACTCTAGATTTGTGACCAAAAGAGTGTTAATAACACACTGATGTTTTGGCTACTACTGAACAGCGCTCATGTAGAGTTGAGGCCTTTTCTGATTCTCACGCTGCCCCACAAGAGAGCAGGCTGGGGAAACACAAGAAGGTGGGAGGAAACACAGACAGGACAACTGACCACAACTGACCAAAGGAATATTTCATACCTGTGGCATCACATTCAAAAATAAAAGCTGTGGGAAGAAGGAGGAAGGGGGACATTCAGAGCTACGGTGTTTGTCTTCCCAAGTAACCTTGCTTTACTGGAGATGGTTAAACAGTAGCTAGTCAATAAAGTAACGCAATTCTTTATATTGCTTGCTTCCACATGCAGTTTTTCCTTTCCCTATTAAATTGTATTTATCTCACCCCACATGTTTTCATGTTTTAACCTTTGGACTCTTTCCTCCATCCCACCTGGGCGAGTAAGACAGCTAAACATCGCACAGCTGCTGGCTACCAGGGTTAAACCACAACATCAATATGAAAAGGATGGTAAGCCTTCCATGAGACAAAAAGCTCAAGGAAAAAATGCATCTAAGTTAAATTTACAGCAATTTCATTAGACCAGCCTTACCAGAACTTTAATATATTTGGTTTTGAAGGCATCTTGAAATTGCTGATCTAGTTTTATGTTTTGTGAAAAACGAATCCTTGCAATAACTTTGACTTAATATGACGTTTTTTCACCCTCATTTCAGCATCAAGTAACTCTTTCAAGCTGTAGTTTTCTGAACCCCTATCTTTGAATCCTCATCTTGAGTCATTGAGAAGCTTTTGTGTTCATTGGTAGACAAAACGATCCCGAGTATTTAAAAGATGAGAGAAAGGCAAGTCTTAGCTTTGCTTTTTTTATGCTATCCCACAGATACCTGGGTAAAACACTGGGTTATGCTGCTACTTGCTGAGTGCTCTACACTTTTTAAAGGCATACTGCTTGTTCCTCCCTCCCAGCTCTCCTCTCAAAACAAAGTGTATCCAGTGTTGACTCCATTAGTGGATGAGAGATATATTGCTTATTATTTAGAAAGCAGGCAACAGAGCAAGGCATCTTGTAACCATCTTTTCTTCCCCATCACCATCTCTTTCCCAAGCTCTGCAGAGCTTCCCTAAATGCAAGCATCTTTAAAGTGACTTCACAGAAAATACAAAGCCAAGAAATTCTTTTTAAAAGTGCCTCAAGACAGACATAAAGATAAAAAATATATTTGCCAATTTTTTCTTAATGCATAATAATATATCTTTGGTTTTTTTCTTCCATATGTATAGAACCTACACATCTTAATGTACACTACACATACATAAAAGAACTAAAATAAACCCACATGCAAATTATTGACAATCTTCTTATACCAGTCTCTTCTCTGTTGAATAATACTTGCAAATGGTGGGATTTCAAGGCACATGTGAGCCATGCAATCTGTTTCTCTGATTAAAGTTAATATTTGAGGGTCAAAATTCACAAATAATTCTCCTGTTTCTGGAGCTTTTACCAAAAGAGATGCCTGAAGTCCTCTTTCAGTTAATTCAATCTGCAGGAAACAAAGTCATCATTCCTGATCAGACAAGCCAGTACAATGAAATACTTTGTTTTGGACATAACTATCACTTTAGCAGGTACCAAAATCAGGTATTGCTGACAATAAAGATTAATATGGTAGGAATCAACAATGAAGCATTATTAACACAGTCTCTATGTACCCGAATGCTTAACAATCAAATCAACTGTTCTTTATATAACAGACATACTTCTACTGGTTCTTGGATGTCTGGAGTTGCATTCCACTATCCAACATCAAAACATAAACTTTCTTACTTCAATCCTCTCAAATCTGAACTCTCATTTCCTTAACGCTTATTGCACATTCTTCAATAAGGCTGCCTACAACCCTCTTGATTAATTAAATTATCCTTGGATAACTTCTTCATGTACCTTTTGAGTAAACTTTTCCTCATTTCCCCTTTCACTTGTTTTCTACTACCTAACAGATATACCTCACTTGCATCTTAATGGAACTCCCAATTATATCTAACCTCTGGGAAAACTTTTAAAAAGGAAAAAAAATAATCTTTATTATAGAACTTTTTAATTCTTGGAAAGGAAGCCTAATCACATCACTGGGTTAACTGCCTTATTTGAATGTTAGAGTAGCATTTGTGCTCCTTGTGATTAGAAGCGAGAATATTCAGAAGACCACCACACATGGATAATTTGTCTGATACAAGGAAGAAGTCATGCCTTTGGTAATGAAATTTTTCCTACATGAAAAATTTTGCTGCTATTCCTGTTTTCAAGTTGCCCTTTTGCTGACATAATTTTATTGTTCTTTATTCACTTCTCAGATTTCATGCATCACATTACACTGAGACTGAGCTTGGTTTTATGCAATAGTTTCATAGCCAATTGGTTTCCTGCAGGGTACTTTTTTTCTTTTTTATGCAACACACGCTGAAAATTTGCACCCCCTTTCCATGTCTAAAATATAGTTGACTATACTGCTTGCTTCAGCTGTGTCATGTATTGTCATGACATTTTACACAGCATTTTTCGATATATCATCTAATCAAGTTTTGTCAGTGAAGTTGTCATGCTCTATCTACTAGCATCAAAGTCACTTAGCACAGCTGCTTTGAATATGAGCTGAAATTTTTCCTGTAAAGTTCACCAGTAAATCTTACTGCACTCTTCTTTGGACTTCAGAGACTCATTATTCCTATTATCAATCTCTTGTCCTCCCATTTACTTTTTTTTTTTTTCCATGCAATTTTCTTTATTATGGTAACAAATTCATGACATAAATAAGGGCTACACTGAAAGCACAAATCTTACGCTGACGTAGATTATAGTAACTGTCACACTTCCCGGTATTTTATTATTTTAATATGTTTAAGATGAACATCATTGTCACAAAGATACTGGTCTTAAATCTTATGCTACTAAAGGATAAAGGAATAGTAACCATGCAGTAACAAGCAGATAAAAGACAGGAAAAAATGTTCAGAAATAAAAGTAAGTGCCACTAAACACAGCTATTTCCATTATATGGAAGAATAAAATGTAGGAGGAGCTACAATCCTATCTCTGTTGCATTTATATTCCCCGCGGGACATTTGTGTCCCTCTCTCGTTTTTCTTTCGTTCAGGAGCAGAGCAGGAGCTCCACCTTGTGTTCGAAGTTACTCATGTCCACAGGAGTCTCCACCGCTGTTGGCTCAAAGCGGAAGAGATTGCTGAACAGTAGGTAGGTATTTTTTTGCCATATCTGGCAGACAAGTGCATTGATGTTGAAGTGGATATACTGTTCATGTATTTTCAAGGCATGTGTGATAATTTCAGAAACTTGAAATTGTGCTCAAATCCACCTCTCTTTGGAGCAGGCTTGGCAAACTTGTATGGCTGCCAAGTGGAATTGAATTCTGTGATCAGAATCAGATCACAACGACTTCACAAAGAAAGGCACGAGTTCAGGGCAAATGCCTTGGATGTTTCAATCATTTTATAAAAGATAAAAGGAGAATGTACTTGACTGCTCCAACAAGGCATGGTACATGTCAGAAAACCTGATCATTGGATCATCTAGCCATTTAAGGTAAACCATCTTTTCTGACGACTATTCAGATTACAGAAAGTTCTGCTTTACCAAATGGTTGATAGGCAATGAAATGGTTCTATATTGGGTTTGGCTGGGATTTAGTTAATTTTCTTCATAGCAGCTTCTATGGTGCTGTGTTTCACATTTGTGATCAAAACAATGCTGATAACACGCTAACATTTTAGCTACTGCTGAACAAGGCTTGCACAGCATCAAGGCCTTCTCTGTTTCTCACTCTGACCCCTGCACTGAATAGAATGAGTGAAGGGGATGTGAAAGGGGTACACAAGAAATCGGGAGGGGACAAAACTAGGAAGATGTCCCAAAACAGTCAAAGGGGCATTCCATGCAATATAACGTATGCTCAGCATCAAAAAGGAAGCAGTGGGGGTCAAGGGAGTTAGCCATCTTTTGTTCTGGAACTGGCTGGACATTGGTCTACCCATGAGTGGTGGGGAGTGATTTGCTTTGCAAAACATATTTTGTTTTCTTTCTCTCTTCTTCCACTAACAAACTTTTATCTTGACCCACAATTTTTCTTACTTTTACTTTTTCTTCCCTCTTTCCTGTCCAACTGGGGGTGGGCAGGGTGAAACGACCAAATGGATATGTAGTGTTTAGCTGCCTATGAGGGTCAAGACACACTTGTGCACTAAGTACGCTATTAATGCTACAGGATGAGAATCTCTATCTGTTGAGACTGGATACTCTTTATATGTACATTCACTCAAAGTGTACCCATGGATTATCATCAAAAAAAAAAAAAATCCATGTTGTCCAGACCAGAGGATTTTACTTTAAACTAACCAGCTGACGAAACTCCTTTCCCCCCATACATGATCTTCTTGCTCCAGAGCCATTAGGATACAGCAGAGATAGAGGGGCAACTAAGGCTTTCACTGAATCTTCACTACACATTTCTCCATAATAAATATTTTTCATTGTAATATCTTAGTTGTAATGAAGATCTTTCAATTGCTTCTAAATTCAGCTACAGGCAGCACAGGCACTGCTATTAATGAAAACACGTTCTTATGAAGTACCCTTTCATATTCCATCCCTCACTTAAGAGGCATCCTAACTCTACAGCTTAACATACCTGAGCACTGCCATTAATCAGAGATACCTTTACACTGTTGTAACCCAGTGTTTCATTGAACAACAGCAATCCAAACTGATCTATAAAGCTGGATGTTATTTGGCTACTAACAACAAAAATCTACCTGATTTTTATTTTTTAAAGAAATATCCTAATCAAACTATCTGGCTTACCTGTTGAAGCCATCCCCTGTGGTAGATCACCTCAAACTCCATAAGAACTCTTGCCACTTTATTGTAGTTGCGGATTATGCGCTTACCATCTGGTGTTAGCAGAACAGCTGGATGTTGCTGGAAAGACTCCATGGGCTCCTGGATCCTATGGAATAGGTGCCGTGCCCACATGATCTTACCAGATATTGGAGGCAGATTACGAGCCAGTGGAGGGTCATGTTTCTGTCTAGTGTAGATCTTACAGACTGTTTCTATGTCATGACTGTAGTTTTTAAGTATTTTCTGATACTGTTCATCAATGCCAAGATTTGGGATTTGTAATCTGCTTAGAAAAATAATAATCATTAAAAAAATTCCTTCAATACTTCTGAAATTCTTCTGACACTGCATTCTTGCAATCTTGCATTCTTTAGAAAATAACTACTTCAGCAGCAGTTTTCCCTAAAGCTTGAAGAAATACTGTCACAAGCTGATTCCAAGCAACCAAGATTTGACCAGATGATAAAAGTTTTCAAGTAAGCCTATGCATTTTATGTTTTGTCACTGTTTTCAGACACTGAGCTAAAATTATGTGCAGCAAACTGTAACCAGTCCCTATGAGCAGTCTACTCCATTAAACAGAATATTATAAGAAAACTGATGCAATAAAGACTGAGGCTGGTGTTCAACAATGTGAATTTATCAAGAACAATTTCACTGATTTTTAGCACAAGCATTTTACTCTTTCCTAACTGCACTGTAGTAACAAATGAATGTTCTTGTTCAAGGACAAAGCTAAGGCAAATGTACTAACAGCCCTAAAGTATTCCTGTACTTATGCTAATTTTGAAAGATAAAGTTCAAAGTCCACTTAAATTTTGCGATACAAAAAAAAAAAAATTGGTTTGTATTCATCTACACTGCTAAAAAGACATCACTTAACAGAGCTAAACAGTTTTGTGAGAGGAGGTTGAGTTGGTTTTTTGTTCGTATTTAAGGAGATGTCTCCTGCTCTGCTCCCCCACTTTCCCACCATCCCCAAAGTGTTATTTCCATTGCCTGGCAGAATTCTAGCAATCTAGATAGGACATAGTACCTTTCAAATTTCTTCAGCATACTCAGTGCTCTTTCAGTGTTCAGAATATTTTCAAAGGTGATGTCCATGAAAATCCTTAACTGATCCTGAAGGAAAGCAAATAAATCTACAGCAGAGAACTATGTAAGGTACACACCTCAAATATGCCAGGTATGACTTGAGAGGATTGATCATGCACCATCAACTTCCTCCAAGAATTAAACAAAATACAACCAACTTTCCTGGCATCTTCTTTCCAAGTTCCCTCTGTAGCTGTACAACCAACAAAACATTTTGTACCCTCAAATGTTTCACCATGCAGAGAACCGTCAAAGAATGCTTGCTTACCTCTTTGGCAGCCAAAGCCAGCCAAGAATTTGTTTTAGTTTTTTTCTTCTATAGATACCCTTTTCTTCTTGAGATTTCAGAACTATGGGAAAGTTAATTATCTGAATTTTTTGTGCTGTGCTCCCAACTCACCCAATGGAATCATCCTTTTTTGTGTTACTCTTGCATAGCAACATACTTGAAAGTTAGATAATAACTGCAAGCCTTACAGTAGACATACATTAGAATATTTTTTCAATTTTGGAAAACAAACGAGATTTGCATAATTTGGTTTTAACTCAGACATTGGTGGTTTCATGAGGATTCATCTGTAAATTTTCATTTGAATCATAAAACCTACATGAAGATCATTTATCTCTTTGCAAAACTCTTCATAGTCTTGGTCAAAATCAGACTTCCGTTGATCCAAGAAATTATAATGCCTTTTCTTCATGATGTCAACAATGCTCTAAACAGTTTCACAAAAAAAAGAAAATTATCATAAAAAAAATGTCTTATCAAAAAGTCTTACTGTACCATAATATTTAGCAACACAGGCTGTGCACATTCACATTTTACCTTCACCATTAGTTACTAGTATTTGCCAAGCAATATAAACAAACCACTCGAGTGACATATTTGCAGGAAACAAGTTGGTGCAATGACCATATGAATCTTATTTATATTATTTACATTTTAAGTTAATTGTAACTGACAGAAAATTCAGATTCTTCCTTTTAGCCCAAGATATTTGTTACTCAAAATACTCTCTCATGCAGAAGTTCATTATTTTCATTTAAAAGTTAACAAAGTTTAACATCGGAAAATATTTTCATGTTAATATTTTCCACGCCTTTAAGTGATTCCATTGAATAATACACTATTCAAAAGTCACAGTAAGATGCAGCCCATCACCAGCCAGGATTTATTATTCCTGGCTTCTCTTACAGAGTTGCTGTCCTCTTCAATGAAAGTACATCTTAATCAGCATCTCCCTTGAGCTGTACACACAGTCAAGGGATTTCTAATGAACCACTGTTCAACATCCTAGTAGTTCACCGCAGTACAGCTATGAAGCTCAACATATTTTTAGCACAGCAGACTTCTGTCATCTTATAAGTCAAAAGAACTTCAATTTTATTGCTTGTTGTAAATAAAAAAAAAAAAAAATCCATCTTTACCTATAAAACCAAGCAAATCCTAGAAAGCAACTAACTGGTAAAGCATAAAGAACTGCAACATAATAACTTCCTATTTTAAAAATTATAGAGTCATATAATCAGTCACATAACTTAGCTATGGTCCATGTCAAATACTTCAATACCTCAAGTTCATCACTGTTTAAAAAGTGCAATCACTTTCTGCCCTTTATGGATACCATCCATCTAAAACCTTCCATGTAGTATTTTTTACCTAAGCTTGTATAGTTTCCCCTTACCTCCCAACCCTCACATGAAATCACTTCACAGTAACTAGGTCTTACACAAAGTTCTCACTTTCAGATTTGAGTGCTGCAATGGATAATGCGGTATATCTGTACAGAGTTTGCAGACTGCATCACAGCCTGGGCTAACAGTCACAGACAGCTTTTCAAATACAAATGTTCCAAATAAACAAGATGTCTGCATTCTAGCCTTCAAAAATAGTATCTTCATAGCATGACCTGAAAATTCTCAGCAACCTGAGTTGCTGAGGAGCCTGCTGGCTGAGCTTTAGAGAGCCACTCTCAGTGAAGGGAGCAAAATTTAGAGCAGTCCACACCTATCCTGCCTATTTGGAATAGTCTTGGACCAAGATACACTTCCAGTTGTGTCCAGGTTTCTTCTCAGAAGACTATAGAAAACAAAAGAGAAAATTGGCTACTGTGAATCATGTAGACAGGAAATCAAAACCCAGGTTGCAACAAGAGCAAATCAAACTGGGATGGACTATGGAATTTTACCCTACAGTTATTTGACTTACGTGATTTACTCATAGCTGTAACAAAAATGAGGACAGGGCAAAGCAAATTAGAATGCCACATTTGCTTGTACTGCCAGTGTACCACATGTGATCTCTAAAAGCAGTCTACAAACTCCACACATTGGATACTTCGATTTATTTTGATATTTGCAAGTGCCATAATTAGGATACTGCACTAATAAAGATAATATCTTACACTAATAAGGTTAGTTAACTCCAGCTCAGTAAAAGCAGAGAAGACTCTACTTGCTAGAAAAGTTAATCTCAGAAAGAAGGAAGGAAAAGGATATGATTTAACATATTTATATTCTTAGAAGAGCTCCTTGTTGTTCAAGTCTCACTCCTACTAAATGAAAAGACCAGGAAAGAAACCTGAATATTAATACTAACAAGAAAAAGGATTTTTATATTAGACAAGAAAAAGTCTAAACTTGAAGAGCTTTCCAGATCAAGCCAGCTAAGTCATTTCTCTTCTTCCCTCATCCTAAAGTAAGATATCTGTGAATTAACTCTTCATTCATAAAAGACACAGCAGATGATTGTACTCTAAATCTAGAGTACAGATTTTTAAGTAAACCTAATAAAATATTTTGCTGGAATAAAACTCATTATTTCCTTAGAGAAGCAAAGTAAATCTAAGTCCTTTTCATCTATCTGCTTGCTTCCTGATAATCACTTATTTACACTGTAATTTTAGCACAATTTACAGAGTTAATTTTTCTCTTGATAAACACTTTTCTAATTTTCATAATTATTTAATGTTTAAAGTTCAAGTCAGACTGACAGGATATCCAAAATTCACTGTACCTCATATTTTGTGATCATTCCTTCCAATCCTTCTATCTTAGACTCCTGTAGAACTGAGTAGGTTTTCATAGTATTGAAAACATCTATTATCTTTACCAGACGTCGATGAAAGGTTTCAAATTTTCCAAAGATATACATCTCACTAAAATCAAACTGTCTTTCAGCTGGGTTTTGTTCCAATTTCTCTTTTACCTTGTGAAAGTAATTTTGATACTCCTAAAGTGAAGAAAAATTTAAAGGAAGAATGTAAAGCATTTAATAAAGGGCACTGTCATCAGCTAAAACAAAACCTATGCAGTTATTATCTTAACTTGAGATCAAGTAGAATTTTCATCAATATACAATCATGAACACTATAAAGACAGTAACAGAATTTGTTTCAGAACACTAACCCAACAATACCATTACAGGATCACACATTTTATCTAATGAATGAACTTCACATACATGCATTTGTACATTCCATCCTTAGCTAGCATGAAATCCTGTTCCCTCCATTTTATAGCAGGGCTTGAGGTGTTTACTGAATTTTCAAGAAGAAGAGCCAGATCTCAATTTGCAGAGACTGAAAATAATGATTATGTGCTGAACAGTTTTATTAAGTAAAAGTGTTTCAAATTTTCCAAAATCACTTGCCAGAATGAAAACCCTTCTGAAGTTAGAATGTTGCTCCATAGCAGCTTCCAGTGTTCATTCTCCTTTCTTACCTGGGCACAAACCTTACTCCAAACATGTTAACATGAAATTCTTCCCAAGGTCAGATTACATAGCCAACAGATTTGCTTGAAATTGTTTCTTTCAAAAGTGGTTCTCTTTAAAATACAACCTTCATTACTTTTTATCACATTTATGCATACAACCCCAATTGGAGACAATAATACAAAGCATCCAGACTTTCCTAAATTGTTCATGATTCAAACTTTAAATTTTAATCTGTTGATTTGCTAAAAGCTTTTGGAACTGATAAGACTCAAATAAAAACCTAATCCTTATTCTCCAACATATTTTAGAACAGCAACTGGAAAGCTTGCAGAAATATATAAATATATTTTTTATATATATGTACATAAAAATTTATTGCTCATTGCTGATAGTAAGACATCATATAAATTTACACTATTTTGTGCTAGAACTATGCAAAATGTGTTGCTTTAGAGGATGTCAGAATAAAGGTCTAGTCTTCCAAGCACATAGTGTTAAGAAATCAAAAAAAGTAGCAATGAAGAAAACCTATTATGAACCTTCCAATATCTACAGGGTTGTTATCAAAAAGTCAGAGCTCAGCTCTTCTTAGTAACACTTGGACAGAAGCCAAAATTCAATGGGCATAAAGTGAAATAGAATATGCTCTGACTGAAGAATCGTTCACCCTAAGGAGAAAATCTTCTACCCGAAGGACAGTCCAGCAATGAAAGATGTTGCCCAGAAAGGCTGTGCAGTTTTCTCCATCCCTGGAGAACTTAAAGACAGGACTTCGCAACCACATTTGATCTCGTAGCTGCCCCAAGCTTTTACTTGGAGCAGAACATTAAAATAGACACCTGCTGAGGACCCTTCCCAGCTGAATTATGCCGTGATCATATGCACCGAAGGAAAGAAAAGAAGAAGATACTCCAAAACAGTCACGGAAGTGTATGCAAAAAAATAAAAGCTATCCTCCCAACAACATCTACACAATCTGAACAGCTGAATTCTTGTCAGTTTGCTAAATTACCCTTTCTCAAGGTATAGCCTGTCCACATATCTTTGAAATATAGTTGGCTCAATAACTCCCTCTGTTTTAACTTTTATCAAACATCCCTCCTTGTTATGTGAGAAGAAACTTTCTAAAGAAACTCAGGCATGAAAATTCAAGTAAATATCATATAAGCAGCACAGCTAAACTAAGCATTCAAACCCTGTTTCCAAAAGTTCAGCAGACATTGGACTGCATTCCCTGCTAGCTCTAATATAGACACTCCGTTTCCAAAGCATATTTTTCAGTTGTTTCATTTTTCCTTCGTTATAACATTGCTTCCTCATATAAAACAAAGTTTTCCTAATCATATTCTCATAAATCTCACCTTGTATTCTGTTTTCCACATATTCTTCCCACCTACCTGTTTAAGTCTAATAGCCGCTTGTAGCTTTTCCAGAACTCTTTCTTGAGGCTGATTCCAGATGGTAGCCATATTGTTGTTTGTAATGTAAGATTTACATGCTGTGATCATCTGATTGGTCACCTAAAAGCAGTTTTAACCTTGTGAAAAAAACATGTCAAGACAAAACAGATCTGACCCTTCTTTCAGTCTCCCCCCATACCTCTGACACCACTAGCCTAAAGCCTGAAAAACAGCAATACCAAACATCAGCCACAGACAAACTGGCCTCCTTGCAATATCCAGCCTCCACACCATTGCACCACCAAAACATTGTCAATTAACTACACTTATCTTTAACCTAAACACCTTGTACCAACCCTGAAATGCCACTGAGCAAACTAAGTCCTTAGGAAAGCAAAGGTGAAATCAAGGGCTGATGATACTATGATCATTAAAGAATGGTTTGTCCTTCCAACTCCGTGCACTTCTAACTTCGTTTCCTTCTTTATGCAACCATAGGAGGTTTAATGGCTGTATAAACGTTAACATAACTGGTTCTACAAAAAACAGTTCACCACAAGTGAAAACCATTGTAACAATAAGTTCCTCAATCTATTCATGTTATGGTTGAAATCAGTCCTCATCTTCAAGAAGTCTGAGAAAATTCTTGCAACTCCAAACTAGAGAGTAAAACAAGTTTTAACAAAGTAATTTTTATCACTATTTCCAATTCCCTATATGTTCAAAAAGCAGCATTAAATTGACCGAAATGCTGCCTCTTCAATTGTATGTGTTTTGTGTTTTCTGTCCCTCGCTCAAACAAAAGTACAAACACATGCAAAAAAAAATATCTGTGAAATTTTCCTTTCACGCTGTAACACCAACCTTCACAAATAGTGAGGATATCTTTTCAGACGTGTTGTAATACTGAGAGACACTCTGAATCATTTTAATTGCATTTATGAGTCCTGGAATGGCATCCACCATGGACACCTGGAAAGATAGACACAATCTAAATTCTGCTTAGTGCTTCTGTTACCGTACAGTAGCTCAACACCTAATTAGAGAATGCAAGGGCCTTACAAACATGGTCACCTTAACACTTCTGCCTCTGTTTCTCTAGATCTCTCTTTAGACCTGCATGTCCTACTTCAGCCTCCAAGCTCTATAATTCAATTGCGGAGGAAATTTTCACTGGAATCTTGGTTGGGAGGATTCAGAAACCCGCTATAATCTTCCATGTAAAGAGAGCCCAAAATTTGCATCAAGCTTCATGGCACTCATTAGAACACAGGAATTACGAAGAACAACTTTCCTGTAGTACTGGGATTTAGATCATAAAAAAGTACATATGAGAGAAGAAGTGTCTGGGACCTGGTCTTGCAGCCTATTCTTCGGGGTGCGTCTCTGAAGCTGGTACCACATCCTCCTTGGTTAAAGCCAGTATGGGAGCAGGTCAAGTTCAACAGAGGCTGCAGTGTACCGATAGCAAGCATATTCACTTAAACTTTGTTTTATATGGGTCTCATACTAACCTTTCATCAGAGAGATTCAAATACCAGATTGGAAAACTCTGAAAGAACACACTGTTCTACCGTCGTCCAGTAAATGCAAATAAACAGAACCATACCATGGTTGCCCAGAGAGCTGTTTGAAAGCAATTTCACTTTGGGAAAAGTATGGAGAGAGGGAGAGGAGTAGCTAGAATGGTCAAAACTTAGAGTCTTTGCAATGACTCTGACTAGCAACACACATACAGTCAGTTGCAAAACCAGTTTTAATGAAAGCAACCATTTGCAAGCTACTTCAGCAGATATTGGGACAGTGAGAATCCTTCCTCCTCTCCCTGGCTGGTTTTGTTTACTACTTGTTATGCTTGCTTTATCCTGTTACTATGGTATGAGAAGGTGATTTATATTTACACCTGAGTATTTACATAACCATATTTATGTTTTCCTAACCCAAGAAGCAGAAAATTTCTTTATACATGTTAAGCTAAGCATGACCTGGCCACCAACACAAAGACAAAAGCCCAGCCTTTGTTTTCAGTGTAGCACTAGGTTCACTTTCACAACCACTTTTTCCTGTTCTCTTTCTGTTTTTTTTTTTTTCTTTTTTATTCTCAAAGATTTCACCTCTTTCCATAGCACAGTATCCAGTATCATTATCAGACCAAAAGCTTCATAGATACTATGGCAATAAAATAACAAGTACTTTGTTTTGCAGCCAGAAATACCCACTCAGCCACTTTTAGCATAACTGAACAAAGTTTCAAACCGAAGATGCATACCTAAAACGTTGTCATTTCCAAACTTATCCTACAAACTTCATAAATTGTAGTTGTCTCAAGAGGCTTATGTTAAGAGTTTAAAAGTTTTGCTTACAGGATCACTATTGTATAATGGGTCACAACATTTTTCCATAGAATATAGATACTTCACGTTATCTTTAGCTTCATTTGCTGCATCTGTGATGCACATGTCCAACGCTCGCCAGTTCTGAGAACAGAAAGTTGAAAAAAAATAAAGCAACACATTTTGAAAAAGCTGTTTTGTGATCACTGTTTTGTCGTTAGCATTTAAACACATTTGAAAGCACAGATCTGTTACTTCAGAGTTGCACTTGTTTACCCAAGATGAGGAACAGGTCTTTGGTTTACTTCAATAAGTTGACAGTGAACACACAGTTAATTTAGACCTCTAGGATCAACATGTTATGTCAGTAGTAGTGTCAAGTCAAGCTGCTGTTAAATACATAACCATCTTCTGTTAACTATTTTTGCATGACAGGCTGAGGAATATATATAAATCATGCATTTGTTTCACACATCTCTCATTTTGATGAGCCATAATTTTTCATTTAATTCACTTATATTTCTGTTTGGGATGGGTTTTTAACTTTGTTATGTCAATGCGAGAAGTTACAACCATACAAACAGTTTTGACAGACACTGTAACAACATGAGAAAGATTTTTAAAAAGGGGGGTTCATTTTCTTTTCATTAACTACCCAGTTCATTAATTCAATTTTCTGATTTAATAATCAACTCTTCAAGGATTTGTAAGTATTTATTTCTTTTGAGCCACATGGATGAAGTACATAATCAGCCTTTAGACAAAGGTAATTCCCAGTCTTTTCCAATAAATTAAACTAGATTTAAACTTTACCTCCTCAAGGTGAAGAATACAGACAGACAAAGAAACCAAAAGTCAAAGATGCTTCAATATCTTCCCCACCAGCAATACCACAGACATCACCAAAATGAATTTGGCTATACAGAGCGTTTCTAGCCTTTATATATGTCATAATTCAAAATGACCTTCAGAAGTTTGGATTTAGCAGCAGTGAGTACTCCAAGTACTGCCTTCACATCTGGGCTCTTCAGCTGCTCCATAAGGTAGCTGAATTTCGACAATCTCTTCTTCCAGTAATCAAGCTCTGCTCGTGGTCCAAGGTCATCAGCTTCCTTTCTCAACTGGTTGTTTTCTGCAAGAACCTTTATCATACCATAATATTAGTGAGTGATGTTAATATCTTTATGTGCATGGATAGCATGGATTAATTCAATTCCCAGTATTAACATGCTGAGATAAATTACCTACCTTACCCACCAATTCACAAAAATTATTTTAATTTTGCTTGACCTTTTTAGTTCTGCATTTAAAAAAGAATAGCTACAAGCCATTACATTTTCTACAAATAACCTGAAAAGCATGTTTCAAAGTACAATTTTGACCACCAAGAAGAGTGCTCACTGAACTATTGTGTTCCTTTTGCTTTCATTAAATCCACTAGGAACTACAAACTGCTTCCTACTTTGATTCCTTGGCTAAGGTGAAACTCTGGCAGCAGCTTATTTGTGAAGGGTTTCTTTTCCCAAGAAGGAATAAAAATAGCTACAAAAACTTCTGTCCAGTGAAAGATTATCCTTCAAATCCCTTAAACAATAAAGAACAAGAAACACTTAGTGTCAACTCAAAATATGTCTTCCTTCTTCCTCCAGTTTCTGAGCAAATCTGAACATCTCAAATTTGGGATTAGAATCCATACACCTATAATACAATTCCAAGAATGAAAGTAAAGTAAACTATCCTTCTGTCACTGAAAAACAAAGCATAACTAAAAGATCTTTCTTGATTTGCTAAATTAACGATAACAAATGCTGTAATTGCTTTTTTTTTTTTGCTATTTGGTAATAGGTGAGCAGTAAAAGAAAACAGAGTAAATATTTTGTGCAGTTAATTGCATTCTAGCCACTATTTTCAGCTCATACATGTATAAAATAAAGAGATTTTGGGTTATTTTATTTTCTTTCTTCCTTTTAAGAGGTATAGGCCTTAATAAAGAAGATTGTTTCATGGAACTGATTTCTTAATTTGCAAATAAACATATTTCTCCGATAAAATCTTAGCAATAGTTTCTACAGGCATAACAGGTAATAAGGCAGCAAGTAAGTTTCCATTTTCTAAATTTAAAAGTTATTCATGCCGTAATCTTCCTTTATGTCTGCCTGTACAGACATTACAGAACTTGTTTCCTGGAGTCTTCTATGATTTAGTTTGGATTGTTTTCAACTGATGCATAGACCACAGGAACCTGACATTCATTTCATGCAGTAAGTCAATCGGTGGTTTGATTTCTTTCTGAAAAGACCATTAAAATCTCTTCTATATAGCCTACAATGGATCTGCTTCTGAGGTTAAAAAAAAAAAAAATGTTAATTACAAATCTCATCTGCATTTTTTATCTGCACTTAAAACAAGTGCACTGACCTTATGCTACTTCTAACCATATGAAGAGGTCCCATCAGCCCATCTCTTTAAGATGAGATGACTGTCAAAAATAGGTAACTAAGCTTTCAAATACATGTGTATGCTCCATTTCATAGTAGACAGAAAAAGTTCTCGTAATATTCTGTAATATTGAGAAGTAAAAACCCAGAAAACATGCAGCAGTTCTTTAAAATACAGAAACCGACCACATCTAACTTTATAGAAAGGTAACTATATGCCAACAGGATTAAACTCATCATCTGCAAATACGCAGATGCTGTCATATTTCACATTTGTTTGGTGTATCACCTGTTCTATCTGTTTGGTCCATCCTTTCATGCAGACTTCTATTCTTTCAAGAGCATCTATACTGTTAGCAGCCATTAGATAATCTGAAGGTCCTCGTAGAGTTTTCAGATCATATGTTTCACATTTCTTCAGAATGACCTAAAACACAAGTTGAAAAACCCTGAAATGCTGAAACGTTCATGACAAATAATCCAAAAACCTTAAAAAGTAACCAGCTTCCCCACATGGGGTCTCTTAACTTCATACTCCCACTCCAGTTTAAAATAAACTGTTTTGAGCCAGGACTGGACTCCAGAATCTGGAAAATTCACCAGCCTGGCAGCTGTGTTCTCAACCTTTATGAAGGAAATGGCATAAGTAGGAACTAACAGTTAAAGCAACTGTTTGTCATACATCAATCATTTTTGGTTTCAGAAAGGCCACAGCCATTGAACACTCCAGGAGTCAATAGTTCAAAAGAACTGACAGCAGAAGAAACAATAACAGAAGCAGCTCCAGAATTGTTGAAGTCACAAGGTTTCAGAGACATTAAAGCCACGGTTTAACGTATAACAAGTTACTGATGACAAGAAAAGTGAGAGATTTTTCTCCAATTTAGCAAAAGCAACTTTTAATGAGTTTTCTACAACAGCAGGTAATTCAAAAGCTTCAGAGCAAGAAATATTGTACAGCTAAATGACTTTCTAGTTGCCATGTGAACATACTACCTTTTCCAACAGACTTTGCTGAGTTCCTGATATCACACTAACAAATGCTTCAAGAGAACGAAGGAAGTCCTGCTTAATGTTGGAAGCTTGTTGAAGTTCACCAAGTTCAACCGAGCCAAGGTCCATAGTCTGTAAGGCTGGAATGAAGATTTCTGATATCAACTGCTCAACGCTTTTCAGTAAACCATCTCGACCTACATTCATCATATTAAAATGTACTTCCTGTAAAAAGAAACATAAAACATGTTAAAACAGAAAATAAAATTTTGCCATCTTCATATTTATTCCAGTCCTATTGCCTTAAGCATTTCAAAAATTACCTTTGTATACAAGTGCTCTTCAAGAAATAACAACACAATTCTTGCTAGCAGGGACTGTAAGTTTTGCACAGGGTGATAGTTTGTCACACAAAACTGAGAAAACAGATCTGAAAACACTTCCAAGGGATAACAAGAGTATAAGAGACCTCTATTTATAAAGTTTAGTCTATATGGGTGAGCAAAATTGTTCCAGCTTGGACATTTCTAAAGCTATCAGAAATATATTATGTAATATATTTGTACATACATATATATATATATACACATGCAGAGTTCAATGTACTTAAGAGACTTAGACATCAAAAGAATTATGAGATACAGTTAATTCTGACTTGAACTTGCCTAAAGATTTTGGTCCAGAAAGGTTACATCTCTATCCAGTTTGAAAGAACATTTTACAGAACATTTGCTTTGTAGACATTCTGAAAAGACTGAAGACTTCCAAGATAAACTACATTAATCTGTCAGCCATTTTTTCCTTCATTAGAAAGTGCTACAAGATTTTTTTTCAACAACATAATTTACCACCAACCAACTGGTTATTTAAGTGTCACACATTATATGCGTCTCCAGGCATGGCATTTTTACCTTTCAACTTGTCTTTCCTAGTTTTAAGATATTATCTACTATCAGCAAGGACTATATCATTACTTGTGAAGAACTTTGCTTTACACATCTTTCAGTTACAATTACCAGTTTTCAAGCATTATTAATAAAGTAAAAAAATCTTTCAATGTTAAAATTTATATAATTGACTAAAATCTAAACCACACCTTCCAAAATTGTGAAAAAACCCATTAAGCATAGAACTTTAAAGCACATATCTGTACAAATCAAATAATAATCTGGTGATGATAGATAGCTCATCCACCTTTTGCTCTTTCATTTCTTGTTTATCTGGGCAAAATAGTGTTTTAAAGATTTTCCTAGAAGAGATGGGGGAAGTTAAAACTTGCTGGCTTAAGAGTTGCACTGGAATGCTCCCATTTTGAAATGTATAGGAAGTTTTCCACAACACTAAAATCTCATTTATCCCATCATTCTGCAGATCAGTCTGATTAGCTCTGATTAGTTTGTCTACAATTATAGGATTCCTTACATTTTATTCTGTGCTCCACACTACTGGAGCATTTGATCCAGCTTTGTTCACCTTAGATTGCCATACATGTAAGGAGTCTTTCACCAGTAAAAACTTGTTTATACATAAATTCCATGTACACATTCAAAAATAAAGCCACTTTTGGTTTGGTTTTTTTTAAATGTATTTACTAGCACTTACTGAAGTTTAACAGATTATTTAGGTGTTGACTAATTACTCTTTGTCATTTGGGATTGTCACAAATTTTCTTCCTTAGCATCACTTCTTCATAACAATGATACACTTCAGGTTGCTACCACTAGATAACGTCAGTTTTTCCCTCTCTTTTTATTCTGTGTTTTTTTAGCCAAACAGCATCCTTTCACACATTCCTGTGTCAAAGGCTGTCTAATTATGTAGTAAGAGCAAATATCACAAGACAAAAATGAACTTTAAATAGGATACAGTGATCAGCAGTTACTAACTCTTACCTGATAGATATTCTCAGTTGTGATAGGTTTAAAAAGACTAGATCTAATGAAGAAAATGCATACGCCAGTTAAAGCAACTTCTTTTCCCTCTGTCACAAACACTTTAGGTTTATTCTTTATCAAATGAGGGTTGATTCCTGTTCCTGGAAGGCTGAAGTGCTCTACAGATTCAAATAAAACAAACATTTAAAAATCACAGACTATTTATTCAAAGAAAAGCTTTCTAAACAAACAGTTCAGTCATTTGTGTATCTCTGAGTCTCAGTCCCTTAGAGCCACCCCAGGGGACTATCTACACACAATACGCAGCATCCAGAGTCCTCACAGCACAGCAAGAACTATTTCAGCTAGTTTTGCCATTCTTATATCAAAAGCCTTTCATTTCTATTCATTACTACACCTTCTAAGCAAAGGTTCAAGGTCAAGATCTTCCTACGTGGGTCTCTATCATGTAGTTGCAGATAATGGTCTATTTGCTTAAAAAAACCCAAACAGCAAATGCAGTTTACCTCAGAGAAGCTTCTATCAACTGTCTTTCATAAGAACATGTCAACTAAGACTAACAAAAAAAAAAAAAAAAGAAATAGAGTGCTTCTGGAAATGAGGACACATAAGCCACAGCAGAATCTTTGGGGGAGAAAAAAACAGTAACAAAAAACCAGAAGCAACAAAAACCAATAAAGGCACTGCAAGGGACTTCCCTGCCCTTTCCTCCTCCCCCAATATGTATATGCTGCTCCCACATTTAGACTGTTGGTAGCACTTCTAAAGAGTCACCCAGAAGTAGCAGGGTAGATCCCTATTTTGGGTTAGACAGTCACTCATAAGTCCCCTCCCAACCCTTTTTTTCACATCACCTTTCCCCCTCCCCTTTTTCACCCCAATTCCTGCAGAAGCCTGGTTTCTGTTTACTTCAGAAGTACATCAAGGGCTGCATCACTAGCAGAAATCTCGACTCAGAGAATTTTATCAATTTTATTTACTGTCAATTAACATGAACTTGCACTACCCTTGTACTTCAGTAATTACAGAGGCTAGACCAGCAACAACCATCCCAGTTTTCAGGGCATTTCGATGATGTATGGAGCTGGAGTAGGTAGTGCACTTTGCAGGCTCTTTAGGAAAGATGTACTGTTACTGAAAAGGATGCTAGAAGTTGTTAAGCTGCATATTAAAAGTGCCATTCAAAACACTGCAAAAAATCTGCATGTGATGGCAGGCATAAAACCAGACTTTGAACTGACCCCTGAACTCAGAGCTACACTGTCTCCTGCTCTGCAGGGATACAAAATATCTTGTAGGCACCCTTTATTAAGGCGTGTTCTGCCCTAACAGATGTGTTCACTGATCGCCATCAGGGTCAGAAAACGAGCACGGATCTGAAGTGCTGTGTAGTAACTGCCCTTACCAGTAAGATGCATATAATACCACAAAAATTCAGTTAACTTTACTGATTAGTAGCCATCACTGGAACTGCAATTTTTGCCTTGCTAACCTGTGAGCCACAGCCCCAGAATGATCAGCACCGAAAATTCTTTTATAAACTCTGCCCTTGCTGAGAAGGAAAAATGTACAGCACAAGCTGCACACCATGATATGTAATATGAAATAACTGTACACTCATGCACTCATGGCTGTGGGAAAAAGCAGCTTCCAACCCACCCACTTCATCCCACTTCTCTTTATTCACCACCAGTTCATTTTTGCTTTTTTTTTTTTTTTTTTTTTTTTTCCTCCACACTTTTTTTTCTTTTGGGG
>VXBJ01007104.1:409310-429938 GCA_013400055.1 Nycticryphes semicollaris
ATTATCTTCTAGGGAGTTTAGCTTATTCACTCGATGCACCCGTTGCTGTGAATTTCGTTTTCAGTTGTTCTTTTTTTTCTCCAGCTTTCCGTATTGCCTGTATCTAGCATCACATCCCCAAAATCAAAGGCTGCTACAATCATACTGCAGGGTTATATGATCAGTTTGTGGGATGGTAAGGGGGACTCTAATTAGATTCCCAGGCTTTGCCCCTTTTCTCACACTCTCTCCAACACCCTTCTACCACTTCAAATGAAGGATGTTAAAACTTGCTCAGCAGATTTCTAAATCAGTGGCTGAATTTGTATTTTCATTTAATTATTTTTGGGTACATGTCTATATACATTGATACATATATGTATCATAATGCAACTTTAATGATTACATTTTATCATTAAACAATCTTTTAATTCCTTTTAGGTATATATATACAGATATATTGAAAATACATACAGTATAAATACATGTTTGTCCACTCATATAGGTATATGTTTACATATGTATAAACACATATTTATACATATAGTCATAGATATATATTTATGAGGCCCCTCTTGTACATTGAAGGTAAATAAGAGGGGTGAACTGCCGCCAGCAACAGGGTCTCAAAGGTCACATAACACGTGGCTAGTTCCAATGGCAGTAGCATTGGAAGCTCTGGGACAGAAGCCATGGGCAAAGAGAGGATACCCTTGTCACAGAGGTCCTGAGCTGCCTCCAGGGTAAGTGAGAGGAGGCTTCCCTCAGAAACTTGGTGACTTGGGGAAGGGAATATGAGCAGAAGAGAATTCTAGGATAACAGCTCTGCTACCTATAATGCAGACCTCCTGGGGCCTTCTGTCATGTAACAGGACCATGTGGATGAATGGTCACGTGCCAAGAAATGCAGAGAGCTTCTAGGGCAGATTGGTTGTGGGATCCGAGGGTATTTGATTTCACCTTGTGTGAAAGTCATCTTTTAACTATCAAAACCATTTCCCAGCCCCCCTCCCCACCCCGCCCCGGCACAAGCAAGAATTACCGGGAAGTACCTTGCTGTTACATACTAGTAATATGCAGAAAGTGCACTAAGAAGCTTCAGTAATTTCATCAACCCTCATTTCACAAGCAAGGATTAATGTCCCAGTACAACCAAACTTGACTTGCCTTAAATCCCAGTTCATAAGAACTTTGTTTGCTTTTTCCTTGCATGCTTCCTCAGCATAACTATAATGTTGCAGGAGAACCCGAGTTGCTTTACCTGTATCTGTTGCTTCCACATCTTGGTAGTAGAACATCAGATGACGTAGACCTCCTGGGGCCAGGAATTTGTCAATGCGCTCTATCTGTGTGCAATCATGTTGAGATTATTATGCATAGTATACCCACTATGAAGAGTTCAACTTGCTTAGATTTTTAGCATAAAGGGCTGATAAATACTCATCACGTTATCATTGTTTAGTAATAAAGTTATACCAGGCCGAGCTTCTAACCTCCAAAATATGATTGAGTTGATTTGTCTTTTAGCAGCCCAGGCCTAATTAATTGAATCATTCTAATTTTTGCATGCTGAACACAACTGAATATAGCCAGGTTGTGATTTAGTTTATTGTGTGCATGCTGCGTATGATCTTTAAACTGAGGGCATGGGGCATTTCTTCATTTACTTAAGTGCAGCAGCTCCTCAGTGAAATCCCTCACCTATATTATTTTTAGTGCCATTCAGCTAACAAGCTGAAAGCAGAAACCACACAGCTGCAATTATTCTCTATCATAGCAACAGAAGGAAACTATTTATTCATAATTTAAGCATGAGGGCAATTTCACATTTCACCATCAATTTAAGACTTCCATCAAACGTCCTTGAACCATGTATTGGTAGTGCAGTCCAGGAATCTCATGTGTAGGCTATACAGACCTAAGAAGAAACTTAATTGCTCTACACTAGTATGTTGATCAGTGTTTTAGCACTTAAAAAGCTGGCTTAATCCATTATTTTTCTAGTTCTACAAGTTATTTTTTTTTTCATATAGTCCCTAACTACATAGCTATATTCCAGCAGAAAAGGCTTCTACTTCTAGAAGTTCTTCAGAAACATTTGCTGGTGCCACTTGTACTTCCTGGTGCAGCAAAAAAGCTAAGAGAACTCCAGCAGCAGGAAGAAAGATACATTTAATAAAGGGCCTGAGTTATATCAAGAACACATAAATTGCTATTCCAGAAAATCTTGGTTGAGCCCCTCAAGATGAGGTCAAAACAGCTATTACACTTTTCTCTTTCCAAGTATAAGAGCTGCCAATATTTTCTTCATCTGACAATTATTCTCAGGCAATATAGCTTGCCAGGAAACCCATTCAGAGACAGAATGGACAAAGGCTGAAACAAGTTCTGCTTTTTAAATTGTATGATAGTGTTCTGCGCAGCTTATTTTCCTATATTACTTGGAATCACGGAAATGTTGGAAAGGACCTCGCAATACACATGCATTGAGACCTGGGAGATGTGGGCCATCCTCTCGTATCATCAACAACAACTGAGGCCGAGTCTCAAAAACCTTAAGGACAGAAATTCCATAGCTCACTTGAGTAACCTATTCCCATGTTGCAGTACCTTGCTGGTGAAGAAGGGCCTCTTAATGTCCAGTTTGCAAGCTGTGGCTATTGCCTTTGTCATATAATGTGCAACCACTAGGAAGAGGTCAGATCTGTTATCTTTAACTACTCTACAAGCAACTGCAGACTACTATTTAACTGCCCCTCAATCTCATTCTCCTTCTCATACTTTACATGCCCTATGTCCCTCATTATCTTCAGTCTTCTACTGAACTTTCTTTAGCGTCTCAACAATATTAGCATTGGAAAGGGAATGGATAAATTGAAAGTATACAGATGGAAAAAGAATACAAGAGGAGGAAAAAAAAATCTGAAAACCACAACCCATGTTTACTTTAGTGTCACAGAGTAACACAAGACCTATTTCCTGTCTACCCAGCTTTAAAAAAAAAGTAATTTCTTTTCAAATCTCAAATCTATCTCCACTACATTTAATACTTGTATCAACTTTGATGCACCATTTCCTCAAGATAAATATTTCTAACTGCCAGTCTAATGGAAATAGCAATAGCATGCAGCCTGATGTTGAAAGGACTCTTGAATCTATATGCACTGTGTATTCAAGCACTGAGAGACTTTATGCTGTGGATCTGGTATGAAATATGGCCACATGTTTTACTGTGCTATCTATAACCACTGGTAAGCAGAAATTCAGTATTCAAAAAATCAATATTGTTATTAACAGGTCCTGAAACTAAGGATACTTTTTTTTTTTACTTAATTACAAAAGGCTGAGAAATATTCTTTCGATGAGAAGACTTGAGTAATCACACAAAGTCAGACACAAACTATCTTGCTGACTCTTTGATGGTAATATCAGTTCTAAAGCGCCATATAAGCTTCACTGTCAAATTCATCACATATTACCTGGTTACCATCCAGAATAGCATCTTCTACCTCTGCTTTGTCCAGATTCAGACAAGAGGCAACAGTGTCCAGTAAGTAATCATGCCTGCCATCCAGCCGAGCACGTTTAGCCTCCCTCTCTTCCTTGATATTTTGCTGTTGTAAAACACAAAGTGGACAATGAATAATTCACAATCTATTTTGAAAACAAAAATATAGATAATTCCAAAATTCATTTTTAAAAGTAAAGGCTACTACATTCTTTCATACTGTGGTTTATGTTTTTAAGGCACTCAAATTAACTTTTTGGAAGTAAACCCTGGTATGCTGTTACTGTTTATTTCCTGTGATCTATTTTCAGATTTAACACAAAATTTCTATCAGTCTTTTGTACAATATTATTTATCTGTTGAAATGCTCTACTACAAAAAAAAGGTATTTTATATGTTTATATGTACAGCTATTTTCAACACCCTAGGTCCTCAGTCCCAGCTTTTCAGTCTAGTCACGTATGACTACCAAGTCAAGACAGGATTCTGACCCATCTTTGTTATTCGTGGAAGACATTGTGAGCATTCTCTAATAAAGATAGATGCTGCTGGAGGAAGCTAGAGTTTTATAACCTTATCTCTTTAGTTTAATGAGAAGTAAAACAAGCCACAAACCTCAAGGTACACAAGTATTTACAAATGTGCTTAACTATAGCTATTATACCATTCTTCAAGCAGTATCCCTGCTTTTCTAATTAAATTGAATTCCCACATGTAATGCACCTCATTACATTATAGACAAAACAACCTTCTAGAATAGTTATTGGTATTATTGTGCTTGAGGATTACAATTTTTAATATAATTTCATTTTCAAAAGAAATGTAGAATTATGTTTCACTGGTGGTAAATTCAATCTTTATTTCCCCAGTGATTATGAAAAATCTAGCAACTCTATAAAATATGCAGAAATGATTTATCCACAAGCTTCTTCAGAGCCAACAGGACTTGCATGATATACTTTATACTCTTATGTAAATATCTGTCCTACATCCTGAAGGAATTTTCAAATATTTGATGAACTCATAATTAGTAGCTTGCCTTCATAAAGAAGCACTGGAAATGTTTTCCATTTACAAGACAAACATACAAAACCTCTTCTTTACACAGATATGCCCGAAGAACACAGTAGCAGATTAATTTTTACACATACTTGATGTAGTTTCGTCTGTGTCCGAACAGAAGTCTCGCCTTTACCAGAAGGGCAATGTCATCACAGTATTGGCCTCTTCTACATGTTCTCAAATCAGGGTAGAAATTTTCCCCCTAATTAGGCGTACAAAATGCATCCCTTTGGGGCTGAATCAGGTTCACACTGGATGATAAAACTAGAAACCTAAACACTGTTGTTTCAGTAATTTCAGCACAACTGTGAATGCATCTTTAACATAGAAAAATACCAACAATACTCTGCCAACTATTTAGCTTCTATTTAATCCAGCAAAAAAGCTCATTTTGTTTTACTTAAACAGTAAAGACTACTTTTGTACTCTCGTTTCCATCATAGAACTTCAGATACATTGCTACACAAGGTATTCATCTTACATTGGCTATCATTTTCCAACTCTGCCTATGCAGATGGCCCTTGATATGTTCATAGCCTCCATCCCTTCTACAAGTTGTTGTTTATGTAGGCTAAAATCATGAGCAACTTCTCAAAATGGGCAATCATGCCCTGAGGTTTGTTTCAGTTCTTTTAATGCAATCTTCTTAAACCAATCCTTTAATTGCAGCCTCACAAGTCCTGTAACAAATATACTAGCTATTGTGTGTAGCTGTTCCTACAGCATTAGGCAATATTTTATGTCTAAACCCAATAATGGTGCACTTGTTAATGTCACAAAACTTTAAGAGTCTAGTTAACTTAAATTCTTTTAATGAACTGTACATAGAGAAAACAGGGAATCATCTGCTAGACAGTAAATCTATAGTTTTATGAAGACTAGGATGTTCACTTGCATTTATCATTTATCACTTCTGGAAGGCATTTGCATTGTTCTGGTGGACATCTCCCTAATTAATGCAAGTAGCATATGTGTTTTTCCTGATGATCACTACAACACAATTCAAGAACATACCCTGCCTGTCATGCTTCCATATTTTACATCACATTGACTACAGAAGTATATAACCCTAAACAGCTTCTGTACAAAAAAATACCAAGAAACAGGCACGTTTAGGTAATTCAAATAAACATTTAATAGAACTGAATAGATTTTAGTGAATGAGTAAGACTTGAAGATGGAAAGATTGCTAAAACACATAAGCTGTCGTTTATATAGGTAACAGAGGAATTGCTGGTACACAGAGTCACACTGACATGCAAACCCTGAAAAGTAACAGCAGCAGTTGTCATCAAGGTCACACAACAGAGCATCGTCATAAAGACTTATGATGTAGGAAAATCCAGATGGAACTGGATTTACAAGAGATAAATGCTTTCTCACTTAGGTATCTGGTAGGATTGTCCAAGTTCTTATAAGCTACAGCTTTACCTCAGTTCTTTAAATGAAGAACAACAGCACAGCTACATTTAGGTTTGGGTTTCTTTTACCCCTCTTAGTTACAAAGGTAATAAAGCCCATATGACACAGTCCCACACCAGATGCAAGTCCAAAGCTGAACTAATTAACCAAAAAGTACTTCTTTGATGATGAGTCTAGTTACAACAAATAACTAGTTTTATGTTACATAAAAGCTTAAAATTTCTCGTGCCTAAATATCAAAAATTTAGCACAGGAAACTAATTTCAGTAGACTTAAGATCTCCTGAAGCAGAATAAAGGGAAGATACCTAAATCCATTTTCCATATGCCTAAACTCATAACCAATACAACATCAATCTGAAACAACAAATGGGGATTAAGTAAAATTTAAAAAAAAAAAAAAAAGTATTTTCTACCACAAGAGCATATAAACTTAAGAAGAATATACTAAAAGATCAGAAGCAAGAGATGCCACAGGTTCTTTCTTTTGAAACAATAGCCTCAGAAACCAAACATTGTCTATTGCCAACTTCTCCATTACAGAGTGCAGTTGCTGATGTCTCTGCAGAGAGAATTAGCATGAATGTTATTTAGTATGCAAGTCATAACCACACAAGTTAAAACTTGTTCTTGAACACATTTTATCCAGCAAATGATGCATTTTGTTGCCAGAATACTGTGCATTACTGAATTCAGACATGCTCAGATAAAAGCCTTATCGATGAGCAATACACTTGAACTTCACTGGGAAGCTCAACAGTAAAAGAGTCAAGAAGTAATAGTGTTCTGTTGCTAATTTAATGTCTTATCCAAAATTTATTTAACCAACGTGGCATTCTTCTGGCTCTCCTTTAACTTGCTAAGATGTTTTATATTGTTTAAGTATTGCTTAGGGACTTCCCTGTAAAAGTAAACTGCAAACCATTTTATGCTTTTCAAGCACCCTGAGTTTTCAACAGCACACACCTTTTTATTCTCTTCTCTCCAAAAACACACATATCCTACAGAATTAAGGCAGTCACCTTAGCTGGCTCTTAAATCTCATACATCAACCAGAGCTCATCCAAATTTGTTATAACACTGCATTAACTCAGGAACAGTTTGTTCAAATAACCAACTTTTAAAACTAGTCTAAGGGTCTTAACGACTTGTATATTGTTATTATTGTTTCTGAATAGCCTTCAAAATTCTACTCCCATTTTACAAATATGGGAAAAGCAAAGTTAAACTTCACAGAGCCTATCCCTGTTATGTTGCCAGACCTAGCATCAAGTTCTTTACTGTACCAGTATAACATTTTGAAATTATACCATTACCAAATCACTGCAACAATCTGGACAAGATACAAGTACCAGTAGTCAAATGCAGTCTCTCAGTGCAAATTTACCCTTTAAAACAAATCATGCAACTAAGCCTTGATTGATTTTAAGACCAGTTACAAACAAGCTACCTCTTGTGACAAGTAACTACTCCAAATACTATGTTTTGCTTTAAAATGCAAAGCTTCTGTTTTGATGCAGTTAGAATGTCTTGTGAAACCAGTATCATCCACTTAGATCATTTCAAAGCACATTTTTTACACCCTGTCCACCCCTCAATTCACACCTAGTTACTAGTCTTGATTTAGTCTGCTGTTCAGTTTTCCTTACCTTTATAACTCTGCCAATGCTCTGTTTCCAAAGTTGCTTTCTTCCAGCTCTAAACATTGTACTATTCAATACAAACATCAAGTACTCTTTTTCAGCAATAAACCTTAAACCATGGAGCAAACTTCTCGATTCATCATTTTGCACTCCCCCCCAAACTTTTTGTTCATATTTGTTTTACTTCTTATCCATAGGAACACCTCCCCAAAAAAAATCTAGAAAATACAGTAAGGATCTAAGAAGCCAGCAATTATTAACCTTAACTCTGTATTTCAATTCAGTTCTAACATGCATTTACATTACTTAAAAACTGAATCGGACTTCTTCAGAAACCAGAGGTCTCCAACCACTAGAATTTAGTGTTTATAGAATAGGAGATGAAAATTACTGCTACCAACCACAGCGTTGTTAAGGTGATATTGTTTATATACAAACACTGCTTGATATGATTCATCATGCTCAAGGGCAGCATAACCATTTGCAAAAGTCAATTTTATAACTGCTTATTTGATTTGTGTTTAGCCTTCTTAAGTAATCCTCATGTCAACAGACACTTTTGTTTCCTTGTCACAGATGATTGTTAAACATATAGCAACAGTCAAGAAGCTTTCAAACAGCTTTTACCTACAGACTACTAAATTACTGAGTTTTCTACTCATTTTTTATACAAGCACATTCAGTCTCAGTTATTTTTCAGTTGTACAATGGTTGCTTAATACAGCAATTTTTCTTCAGCAAGGAATGTTGCATTTTTTCTTCCTAAAATAACCTTATTTTTTTCCACTTCAGTGACAGAATCTAATCTGATGTCCTCTTGAAAATGCCAAGAAAAACAAACTAATGATCCAATATTAGGAACGAGAAAAACAAGAAATTTTTACAGCTATTTTAGGCTTAGAATGTCCCTAAATATTTCTGCTTCCATTCATATCAATGTGAGTCATGTCTAAAACCACTTGACAACGTGTTGATAAAAATCTCATGAGTTAAAACCATTTTCCCCACAATATCTGATTTTTCCATCATATTTTCCCCACCTGCTATAGGCAAATCTGATTGTGTATACATGTTTGAAAGACTGAAACAATTGCATTTAGTATAAAAGTAAATAACTGTAGCTTTCTCTGGACCCTTTACAGCCTTCACTTTAAAATTAAACACGTTATTAAATATTACACATCAAGTTAATCCTGGATATATGCAGAACACTGAGGAATTAATTTTTGCTTTGCAGAATGTATGTGATTTCTAATATAAAAACTCAGCCCAATAGGCTTTATTTTGCCACTCACGAATAAAAGCTCTTTTTAAAAAAAAAAATAGGAAAAAAATAAGCTTAAGTAAGTGTTTCAAAAAAACACTAAAGGATCATGGACCTTTTTCATAAAATGATGTAAGGTCACAGCAACTAGCTTAAAGGACTACAAAATCACGTAGGTTTTGAAGAGATCTCTAGAAAGAAGTCATCTACCCAGTTTTCTGCTCAAGGTAAGCCCCGTTAGAGGAGGTTGCTCACAGAAGCGTGCAGTTAAGTTTTAAATATCTCAAAGGATGTATATTCCACAACCTCCTGGGCACTGTGTTTCACCACCCAACATAAATGTTGTTTCCATCTGCTCTGGAATCTCCTGTGTTCCAGCTTGGGTATGTTAGCTCTTACTTCCTTCATGGAAAGTTCAGTTCTGTCCTCTAATTAGATGGTTGTAGGCTGCAATAAGATCTCCCCTTAGCTTTTTTTCTTAGGGGTGAACAAACCCAGTTCTCCAAGTATCTTCTCACACATCACACATTTTGGCCTCCTGACCATCTTGGTGAACCGCTGCTGAACTTGCTCTATCAACCTGCTGTCTAATTCAGCCTTGTCTGTGGCCAGCATTCTCTGCTGTGACGTGCTTTACTGGCTCACATTCAGCATGGTGTGGAACAAAACCCTTCAGTCCTTCTCTGTAAACCTCCTTTCTTTTAAGGTAAAAAAGGCACTAAATACTTCAAATATTTCAGTCTTTCCTATCTTCTTTGTAGCTTAGTCCCCTCTGCCACTCAGCAGTAGGCCTACATTTTCTTTTGCTGCCAGCGTGCTTAGAAAAGCCATTCTCATTTCCCTTCACCCTCCTCACAAGTTTGAGCTCCAGATGAGCTTTAGCTTCCTTAACTTAATCTCTTCACACTTGGGTATTGTCTCTATATTCCTCCTGGTTTGCCTATCCCTGAGTCTACCTTCTATGTAAGCTTGCATGTTTGAGCTCAGACAGGGTCTCGGTGTTCATGCAGGGCTTCTGCAATGCCTGCTTTTCCTTCTGCACACTGAAAGATACATTCTTTAGTTCCAAGGATGTTGTACTTGAAGATCAGTTTTTCTTCAGTCCCATTTCCCTTCATGGGATACCTCTGAAGAAGTCAAAAATCCGCTGTCCTGAGGTCTAAAGTAGTGACCCTACTGGTTGTCTCGCTCACTTCTTTCAGGGTTTTGAGATCCACCTCATGATCACCTCCTTGTCAGCTCTCACTCTCTAAGTAGACTGCATTTACAGATCTAGATATGTTGATCTCGGTCAGAGTCATGGAAAGAATTTGATGTTTATGGAAAGGAACTTCCTGTGATCTTCCACCTCATTATGAGTAGAAGTGAAAACTGCAACTAATGAAATGGTTGAGACAGTACTTATTGCCATTATTAAGTGACTATTATCCTCAGGTCAAAAGTCAGACTTCCAGCAAAGCCAATCAGTGCACCATTAATACAACCAACAACCCAGAAGGCTAAGAAGCATCCTTTTGGTCAGCAGCCACATGCAAGACTCTGCTTCTTCGCCTCACAAGCCACAGAAACAAATAATGCTCAGCCATAAGTTTGGTATAGCTGAAACTGCTGAAACTGCTGTAAAAACGTTGCTTTAGGAATTTGCTTTATGTCCACAGGAGCATTAGTTTGAATAGTGTATCATGGCTATGTAAATTGGCCGAGTAATCCAAGTTCATTTTAACGTTTTTTGGCAAGAAAAGTTCTTGCTGAGGCAGGGTCATATAATCATTAACTTAACAAGGACACCTTATATTTATCACAGTGCCAGATTCAACACTTATAAAAACATTTTTGTCATTTTCAAAAACAAACAAAAAAAATTTTTGCAGTTTTTAATCAATATAAAAAAAAATATTGCTCTTTTACCCTTTATTTTACCAGTAGTCCACAATCATATCTGTAATTTGAAGAATACATTTCCTCCCTATATTCTCCAGGAGTTTAAGATCCATGGTGAAATTTTTCATTGTTTTTAATAATGTAATATATACGTTAAGGAGAGTTTGCAATCTTGTATTATAACTCAGCAGTCTGAGAATAATTTTAGTCTGCCATGTGTCTCTGGATACCTGCAACTATGTTCAGTGTCCTACAAAATATTAAGTCAGATTTGGTACAAATCATCACTTTGCATGTCAGTAAAACCATGAAGCACACAATCAACTGCACTAGAAAAAAACTTTTTAAATGAAAACTTTTGGTTGACATATTGGCTTAGGAATTATTTCACTTTGTCAAAAGTTCATTTCACAATGTTGAAAGATTTTTTTTTGGTAGTGCTATACTGCACAGCTTTGGCAAGGAGGTTTCTTTTACTACAGGTAATTACAAATAGTAGTTAGCTACCATCTAGTGGTTAAAAGCCAAAATCATACATTACTTCTATGGTCTTTTTCACAAGACCATAAAATATAGTCTATATAAAATTTGGCAATTGAAATTGTCCTTTATGGAGATGATCACTTAAAAATCACAGATGAAAATCTACACTGAAGAGAATAAGGAACTTAAAGAAAAGAATATCCCACCCTCATGGATTCTCTCTCATACAACTTCAAAGCTAAGGGTGGACTTTTGAAAGCAACTCAAGATAATAAGTCAAATATCAGTGAGGCTTTAATAGTTCTAAATAAGGCGAGGATTTTTAACTGCTTTGCTGAGAAAAACACACTTAGCAATTTTCTACACTAGTAAGCGTTTGGATTGCTAGTCACTTCAAAAAAAATTTTTTTGTCTTAAACATCTGATTGTATAATTTTCCAGCCACCTAATGTCTTATTTCAGTTGAAACAAGTTAAAAAAAAAAAAGAAACAAAAAACACAACACAAAGCTATCATAGCTAGAAAGTACAACTTCTCTTCATCTCACTTGTTTGACGAGGTAATAGATACGACCAAGATTTTAACCTATAATAGCATCATCCTGCTGCCCAACAACCCTTTAATGGTGAAAGATAGTACTATTTAAAGAATTAACCTACCATGCAGGAAATTATAGTGTAATTCCCTGCTCTGCTTTAGGCAAGAATTTTGTTCTTCAGGTTCTGCTTTCTTATTTGATCATGCTAAGAAAGTAAAATGTAAAGATAAAACACTGAATAGATTAAGTAGAAAGATACACAATTAGACTTCTGTTTACCAAGGCAGACGGGAGGTATGAGTCTTAGCAAATGAAAAGACATCACTGTGAGAACAGACAATTTCAGTTGTAGTAACCATGCAAGTAATACATGTTCCATTTTAAGGAACTACAAACTCTCACTTTTTTTGCCCTTTTCCATTACTAATTATGTGGACATTCTGCCTACCAGCTTCAGCTGGAGTAAGCATAAAAGGCAAAAACATAGCTCCTCGCATTCATCAAGCATTCCCAACACCGCTCAAATGTTCCCAATATCCTCAGCAAAGCAGACTAACAAGGGTGATAAATTCCCAACATGCAGTTGAAGACTAGGAAGGACACGTGGTCCAGATTCACTGGAAGCTAGGAATACTCCTGAAATGAAGGGAATGGTTTTGGGAGAAACAAGTTAGGTAAACTTTGTGGCTTTTACTCTTAAGAAAGATTAGAGGGATGGTTTTAAACCTAGCCTGAGGAAACCACTATCAGCCTCTAAAGATCATGTGGTCTCAAAATACATGTTGTATAAGACAACTTCCACTTCTATGAAGTATGGGGAGCCCTAAGACGTGATAGAACAGACACAACCACGGGTCACACTGCAAATCACAGCAAAATTCTGGAACAGATATTGTCCCTTTGAGCAGGGTGGAAAGAAACAGAAAAACAAAAACAAGTGCATACCTGCTTCTACCTAAGCAGAAGCCCTAGTAACAAAGTTGAGGGAACTGGGATGCTATCTTTGAACAAAGACATTTCTATAACAATAACACTAGAAACACAAAATGAGGAAGGTATCACTGGTACCTTGCGCCATCCGTCAAGGTATTTACTACACAGGAAACATGGAAAAGCCTAGACAGCTGTAAGAGAGCTGGGTACTCAAAGAAGTTAGCAAACCAAGTTAGCCCAGTGGAATGAAGTTTCAGTCATAAACAAGCTAGACATAGTACGTGGTATTACCGGCCGCCTGATTAGGATGGCATTGTTTACTGTGACATGATGACAGTGATGAGAAGGGCCCCCATGGCAGGGAACAGTATCAGTAAAAACTTCAGCTGTCTCCATGTACAGTAGGGAAATACCATTTCAGATTAGGATGCTGATACTAATTTTTTTAGACATCATTTATAGTTATAGAAAGCTTCGCAAAAAAAAAAAAAAAAGCAAAAAAAAAAAAAAACAACCCACATACAAGAGGGCAAGTGATTCCTATCACAGTCCCTAAAAGGGCAGAATATCAGCATCAAAATGTATATATTAGAGAGAATAATATGTAAAATTCAACAACCTCACACCTCACAGCACTAATAAAAGTTTAAAAAAAACAATCAAACTTAATGAAAGTGCCAGGCAGTCAAATGCTACTTTAAAATGAGGAAGCACTAAAAATAAGAAGGCAAAAAGAAGCAGTCAAAAGAATAAAATCTTTTCAGACATGTAAATTATTTAAGAACACCCTATTGAAAATTAAGTGCAACTGCACAGCTTCTACTAAGAAAGAGTTGAGAAAAAACATAAGCTAGCCAGCATAGCTAAAGAGTAGAGTAAAAGTGAGAGAGTATCCTCCAAAAGTCTGGAATAAAAATTATATGGAAAAAATCTAGATGAATTAAACCCTGACAGCTTCATCAACGACAAAATAAGGCAAGTTGAAGCAGTCTGAATAATAGCTAATAAGAAATACGAAATGCTGATAATGAGGTTCCTTTCACAGTGCATCACAGAATTAAGAAACTTCTCAATGCCTAAAAATATAATCAAAATATTGCAAGAATGCAATAAAAATTTACTAAATTTGTATATATTTTTTCTACATAACAGTTCAGTATTTCCTTCATAGCAACCTCCCACCTAAATAACAACACATTGAAATGTGTTTATAAGCTCAAAAAAAAATTAATGGTAAGTAATGTATCAGATGGGTAGCAACACAAAATTTCTAAAGGAACTCAAATATAAGAGAGCAAAACCAATTAATGTGACATATACTCTGCACTATTGTCAAAGTACTGGTTTAAAATATATGCCTACAGGGCTAACCAAATGAGAAACAGTTGATGAGGAAGCCTGACTAGGTAAAATAACAAGCATTATAATAAATACCAGAATTTAGAGGCAGCACAAATAATTTAATTTCCCAAGGAAAAATTAACAAGGTTTTTTTGAAAGAGAGAAACACTCATCATGAACTGCTGAGCTTCACCAAAGGGGTTAATAAGCATTAGTGTAAAGAAGATTGATCTACATGACCTGGATTTGCAAAAAGCTTGCATAAAGATCCATTATTAAATGCTTTTAGGAAAATCATAAGGGAAATTACCCTTCAAAAAGAAGAAACTTTATTAAATGTTAGGAAGGAGAGGATAGGAATAAAATTAATAGTTAGTTCTTATAGCCACAGGTGTAAGAGAAGCTCTCCAGGCATCTACACATAGGTGGAAAAGGGAAAAGCTGTGAGAGTGAAAACATCTGCAGACAATACTAAATTATTCAAGGCTGTAAGGATGACCACAAAGAAGTGCAAAATCTTCCTAGACTGAGCAACTGTGTGTTAGAGTGGCAGATGAAAATTCAGTCTACACAAATGGAAAAAGAGCAACCCTAACCCCAATTTCACATAGAAAGTGTTGGCGTCTAAGCTGATCATTACTACCATCAAGTCTATTTCTACCTTTGTATGCAACTAGCTAGCATAAAGAAATTAATGTTCATCCTGGATAAGAGCTCAATTACAGATACATGACATGACCTGAACTGAAAGCCAGTCCGCAAACTGTCCACTAAGAATCAAGGCAGACAACTGCTCACCTTTCAAATAATAACCTGCAAAAATGGCAATTTTTTTCTCATCATCTTATCCGGCTCACTGAACACGTTCACTCCATCATTACACAGCTACTAGGCCTAGGACAAGGAAAGTGCAATGTACAAATTATTTTCTCTGGTTTCAGTAAAGCATGAAACAGGATCAGTCTCAATGCAAACTTCATCCTGAACCTCTACAGCCTCCCTAGCTTCTAGACATTTCCCTTCTTCATGAGTAGCAGTTAAAGCATACATTCAACAGATCTGGAACCCACTCCAAATTTTGCACCCATTGGTCACACTTGCAAAGTTGGATTGATTTATGACATAAAGGTTTGTTGTTTGGTGAGCATCTCATGAGAAGGTGTTTCGCTCCCTTTTCTTCCTCATACCGCTCCCTCAGAGGAAAAACATCTCTGAGGTCCTCATTCTCTCATTCTCACATTTCTGAAGCAGAAACACAGGCTTCTGCTATAAAACAGGCAGCCAAATCCAAGGTTTCTTACAGAAGAGGATCCAAGACTTGGACTTCTCTTTTTAGAGGAGATCTCGGTGATTACTTCCCTTAGAAGCAATGCTTATAAAAATAACAGTTCATTCTTGAGGACTTTTCAAACTACCACAGATTACATTTCAAATATAAATGTGGTGGCACCCACTCCTGCACTTTTACAGCACCCACTAGTTTGCCCCAATTTTTCTCTGTCACTGCAAAAGTTATTGGCAATGTCAAAAAAGGAGATTCAGCAGGTCTTTGGTTATAGTTAGAAAAATCTCTAATAAACAACATGTGATACATATATATGTATACAAACACACGAAAACACGCCAACCATGCCTACAGCAAAGTAGCTCACAGATTCCTATACAGAGACAACACTGCAATACCATCTGCAATGGAAGTGCAAACGATGGTATTCAGTAGCTGTTGTGTAGCATGAAACGATTAAAAGGTTCTCTCTTCAGCTGTTGCATGGCATTGCTGTAATAACAGTTCATGGATCAATTAACTCGCTACTTGTTTAAACTTAAAGATGAAGTTGATTTTCTTCTCTACAGGTCGCACAAGGTATGCTGCTCTTCATTAGCTTGGTGCATATTTTTGAATTCAGCATTTTTTTTTATTAAATCAGAACTGCTTTAGTATTCAGGCATGCATTTTTCAAGTGGACTCTAAACAAAAGATTAACACTCATGCAACTCTGTGTCTTTCATTAACTGGTGCTAATTTGTACCTCAAACATTCAAGGACCAATTCTTGAGATTTTATTGGTACATTGTTTTTCTTAAGCAAGTGCATAGTCTAGCTTAGAACCATTGTCTCAGCAGTCAAGGGGCAAGCATGTCTTTTTTCTTTCCATACTGTCAAAAGGGAATATCCCCCAGGTCAGATTGCATATTAGCCCATAGCTTCCTCTAAGTGGTCATGAAGTTCAAGCTGTACCTTAGCTCCAGTTGCATCTAAATCTTGCTTTAGTTTATATTATTACCACTTCCTTCATAAAGAAGTTATCGTGCTTTTTAAGGCCATGTATCTCTACATATTAGTAGAGAAATATTAGCCAAAACATAAATTGAGTTGAAAACAGTAACATCCAAGTGAAACCTAAATTAGAATACTGCTTAACTTCCTTCCTTTCCAGTTGCCTATGTGTTGCTTTAGAGTTTGATAAAACTGCAATTAAGTCCCCTGTCCAAGGAAAAAAATCCCAACTCATGTAGTTCCAAGCAAGAAATCCAAGCCACCTGCCTACTAAAATGCTGCAGTGCAGGTATTCTACTGTAAACTTCAATGGTTTTCCCACTGCCCTGAATTCACACTAAGCAAGTTAACCATGCCTCTAGATCACTATGTATACTTCATAGCAAAAAATAGTTTACAAGCCTTTTGACCCACTAAAATAGGTATTCACCTGCTTGTTTTACAAAAGCCCTAATATTATGTCTATTTTTAGTACAAGCAGTCATGCCTACGAAGCTGGATAACTATCACTACCAAAACACCAGATCCAAACAGCACCAGTGAAAGCATGTCAGCCATCAAATATAAGGTTTTATAACAAATTAGGCTTATGCTCTGACCTACCTTTCTCAAACTGCCACTATTCTGTTCAATCCATTCAGGATTCAAAGACATGTTATTTTACTGCCTCAGTGGTTCACGTTGATATCTTATTAGTAACCATCCAGCTTAAAAAAACAAAAAGCATCATTCTTGAAACAATAGTGCTTGGTTCTGCCTTACCCTTTGCAGCTACTAGAAACTGCCAAATCGGAGTTCTGCAGCAGGGCAGAAATAACTGAGAAGATATAAGCTTTTCAAAAAATAGTGATGCAAGAAGTTTGCCAGCAGTCACAACAGGAGACATGAGGCCTGGAACAGAAAATATTAGGAGGGTGGGGGATGTGTTTCCTGTCTTAATTGTCTGCAAGGCTTTTCCCATCTAAATGAAGAAAAGACATATTCATACATTTGAATTCAAAACCATTAGAATATTACTTTTGGTAAGTTGATCTTCGGTAATTACCTAGCTGTAAAATGGCTGCATATGCACATTTTACAGCATCTTGAGTGTTTTTACTTGATGCTTAAGTCACCAGACTTTGGCCATGTGCATTAGATATTGACCTTTCACAGATACTTCCCTGCAGCTTAAATATCTCTCTTGATAAAACAAGGAACAATTTGTTTACTTAGTTCACTACAAATGCACTAGCATTACGTGTGATATCATCACTCATCAAACTGCTTGTTCTGTATTACAGACTTCCATTTTTTTTTATATTGAAAATATAATTTTGCTATTAAGACAGTGAAGTCTCCAAAAGTCAAGCCAAATATTTCTGAGTCAGGAGTAATTTAAGAAAATGTTGTAACTGGCTGTACACATTCTTCTTGTTCCATGTTCACAAGCATGGACGTAGGATTAATATGTGGTGTTATGACTACCCAAATAGTCTAAGCAGGAAAGACAGTGCTGAAACCCAAGGACTGAATTCTTGTGTTCTTCAAGTGGTCTCAGCACTTGAAGAGATACCTTAATCTTTATATCAACCTTTAGAGGTACACAATTACATTACACTCCTAGAGGACTCCTGCTCAAGAAAGGGATGAAAATTAGGTTTATTTCAACAACTGTGATGAGAGTTCAGCAATGGGAAGAAAATATGAACACTGCATGAAGTGAGCTGTAATCTATACAGCGGTAAGTTCTATACAAGTTGATCCCTGGTAGCAAAATTTATGTTAAAAGCTATTATATCTGAATGATTGCTACATTATACGGCAACTGAAATATATGTCTCTACTTCTAAAACAGTCTAAGCATACTTTCTTTCTGAAGGAACACCCTTTACGTGTGCTGTTCATCACCATTTCCCTACGAGAATTGACCATCTCACTCTGTGATAGGCACGTTATCCTGCAGACAAGTTAATGTATCATCATAACAGTAGTAAAATACATCCTAGAACTAGAACTTCAACTTCTTGATTAGCACAACCGCAGAAATTATGATACTGTATTTCCAAAGATTGCTTTGTCCTATGCCACGCGAGGTCAACAATTCAATGCTAATAGATGAGGTTGTTGCTTATTTTCTAGAAAGCCATGAAATATTTCCTTTCTACCACTTGTAGACTTTCAGTACATTAAATGAAGCATTTAACTTTAAGAAAAGAGCCTAAATATCTATGATTTTTATTGTAAAGAATTGCTAATTATCTGTGTAACATGTAGTGTTCAGCCAAGCAGTGTTTCCTTTCTGTCTGCTTCATGTTTGGAAGTTATGGACTCTCCAACAGGTTGTAAGCAGCCAGGCCAACCTGAACAACCCTGCCTTACAGAAACGTTGCTTCAGTTTTTCTGTTTTCAAGGGCTATCAGAGCTGCCCAGAGAAGCAGCGCATCATCTTTACAGCCAAGAGCTGAAGAATTAGAGCTTTATTTTCAATCAAGTCTCTGCTCCACAATTTTTTAAACATCTTAGAGTCTAAACAACATTAGTCATCTTTTGCAGCTCTTGAGCATGCTGAGATATGGAATGAGAAGGGTCTCCAAGAATGGAACACTAGTCAAAACTTCTCTCTTTCATTAAGTCTAAGACCCCAAATCTTACCAATACAGATGATTCCAAGAGACAAGTTTCTAAAATTATAACATTACCATTTTAGACAAATTAGATGACAAAATATAAATCTGTTAAAGATACTACTTTTTAATTTACCACTATAAAGATCAAAATAAAAAAAAATGATTAGTGATATAACCATAATAAATAGACTTAACTTTCAAATTGTTGCCTTTAAATTTGTCCGATGACAACTTCCTCTACTGATACAGCATATCAAGACATAATTGACATGAAGTTGCCAGATCAGCATGACAAGCTGGACAAAGTAACTATCTCTGTCTTTTATCTCCTTGTGTAGAAATAACTACTTTTACAGGTATTAACTGCAAGCTGTTTTTTTTTACCCTTTTAAGTGAAGACAATGATGTAGTGGTTCATATTTTCTGTTCTACTGCTCTTCACTTACTTTACCCGGAAGGGGATTCAGCAGCAAAATCCTTGAAGCTTCACATCTGATTTTTTGCTAATATGCAAACCACATATAATAATAAGATAGTAAGTAAATTAATAAAAAAAGCTTAGTTGCACTAAGCTGGGATGTTTCTGAGTCACTTCCTATTAACAACAAAAATGTCCATTTGGAGAATTTGCTTTCCACAGAATAACCAACAAAAACCATGGCTAATTAAAAACTTGTATTTTTGTCTGGCTATCAATGGCAATCGGAAAAGAACATTTGATTACTCCATGGCCCAAATCTATCTTAGGCTTAGTTGTCAGCACTAGAAGCATAGCTTGGTCCACACAGAAATAAGTAAAATAGTTCCAGTGGTGGAAAGTTTATGTCCCTTTTAATAAGCAATAATAACATTTTAATGTTTTTGGTTACTTGTGATGAATTCAGGCTTTTTCACTACACATGTTTAGCAGTACTTTTGTACTGCAATCAACAGCTATTACAGTTGCTCAGACACAGCTGAACTAAATTGGTCTAGAGATTTTAAAACTCCACTCACAGCTGCACTGAGCTCACAAGAGTAACTCTGACCCACGGGCCACAAGAAAAATCACATCTTATGCTGCAGATACAGATGTCAGCTATGCAACTAAGACATGCTGTACTCATATTGGGTAAGTCAGACCATATAGCAGTCAGGATGCAAATAACCCACGTGCAACATATCAATACCATTACAGGTTTCAAAACAAAGGTGTTTCCATTCTATGCTATTATAAGTAACACATTTCTTAAAACCATCCCATATGTTTGCTGAGTTTGGTGTTTTCTTTCCAGGCACTTGGAAGTTACTTAAACCTCCAGCTGCTCTGTGGATTATTCCTATTCATCTTAGTTTGAGATGGGCCTACCATTCCAATAACAAAAACATCCCTACATTATCAACACAGCTTCCAGCACAAAGCCAAAGCACAGCCTTATTTTAGCAGTTATAAAGAAAATTAACTCTACTCTAGGCAAAACCAGCACACCTTGTTTCGTCTCCCTCCCAAAATTTACAAATACATGCATAATTAAAGGAAATTAACTCCTTCAAAACATACATTTCAAAATGTAGAAATTGAGAGCGAAGGGTAGACACAGACAGGCCAGCCAAAGAGGGTGCTCAGCTGGAACCCATCCCTGCTCTACCTGACCACACTGGGAAGAGCCCACTCTCTCCCTCTCATCCTTCTGTTGTTGTCCATTTGC
>VXBJ01007104.1:429970-472726 GCA_013400055.1 Nycticryphes semicollaris
CCAGAATAAAAAAAAAATTAAACATCTTTCACTGTCATCAGCTACAAATCCTGCTAATAAATCCATATGGATATGAACATCTTGCTTATACATCCTTTTTGCAACACTAACTTAACAGAAAATTAAAATAAGAGTAAATGCAATTACTTAATACAGAGGAATTCTATGTTTTTCAACGTAATTTATATTAATAAAAAATTGACCACACATAATAAACATTTCTCTTGAAGGGGTCAAAAACTTTGAAAACAATTCAGAGCAGGAAGAAGGCAAGTTTTTCTTTTTTAAACTAGTGATCTTCAGAAATATATATGAGAAATCTTGATTTCTCCATTTTCCATTACCCTGTCCTTAAATATGCCAAATGAGCTGCATAAAAGACAGAATTGTTACTATTTCCCCCATGCTGGAGGTTTAAAATGGTTTTGCTATATAAATTTTTAGGTATCAGACAGTGATAAAACAGAAACTGCACCCTGCTGCCTCCAACTTCTGGCACCTGATGGCACGTAAAAGTTATGCTCTCATAATCCCTTAACAGTTGTAGATTGCATACTCCACCCACTATTATGTGCTAAATTAAACATTTTATTTCTGTGGTAAAAATCTGATGGTTCTTTATTCACTATGTTCATGTATTATGGAAATATTCAGTTTATTTTCTTTTATAAATTATTATCCAACATGCAAAGGCTCAAGTCATGTACTTCAGTCATAAGATATCAGCTTCTTCTGTGTTCTGCTAATAAATGTAAAAATCAGTTAATTTACTTTGAAAATTGCAATTTAGACCATTCTTCATCTTGCTGTAATGCTATTGGGTCCATGGACATGAAGCACAAGAACAATAGCATGGGAACACCCAGAGAAAATCTGTTGTGTCTTCTAATCTATGTACCACAACTCAACATTCAAAACCAGGAAGGATTTATAGTTTCTGAAAGCTGAAGCTCCTAATATTCCTTATACTACATACTAATATATTATTGTGATACTTCAGCAATATCTTCACCTTTTCTAGGATTCCTGAACACTCTCAGTGTCTTCAAAGAAGGAACTTCCCTTCTGTTTCTTCAGCCAAGCATGAAAGGTAGCTCCAACTGACAACTGATTTGAGTATAAACTGAGTAAATATTTGAAGGCAAATCTGCACTCAGAATATTGAGGAAATTTAAAGTGTATTTTTTGTCCTGAGAGCCCTCACGAACTCCTCTGTAACTCAGCCCACACTTCTTTACCTTAGAAGACATAAGCAATGCCAAGTGCCATTCTCTGCGTTTAGCCTCTTTGTTCACTTTTAATCCACCACTCATAATACGCTACAATCCACTGGTTACCCCAGAAACACAACAGTACATCAGCCATGCGATATTTCCCAGAACTGTTGATTTTATCATGCCCATTTTTGTTGTGCAGTTAAACTGAACCAACTGCAACCTTTTGGCATTGATACTCCAACAGCGCAGAGACAGACGGCATCCAGCACTGTCCCCTGTCCCACTATTCCACCCTAGGTCCTCATCCCAACACCCCTTCAGGTATTTAAAACCTCTACTTGGAAACCTAGGAACAGAAACAGAATGATATTTGCCAATAACCAAGCACTTCCCTTTACGTAAGTTTGGCATTACAGAAAGTATAGATTTCAAATGTCAATTACATAAACAAATGCCAAAACTACACAAAAGTGGCAATAATGTAGTTATTAAAAAAAAAAAAAGTTATCCTGAGCCTTCTATGTGGGCTGCCCATGCCTATATGGGTATATCATCAACTGTATCGGAGGGGAATTTACTCCTTGGTGAGGAGAGACCTTTCTGGGAACAGCACAGCTGCTTCTGCCTGCCCACATAAACACAGCAGAAAGCTAGAACTGTTGCTGAGCAACAGGAGCCATGCAATTGCTGTCTCCTCAGCTGTCCATCTCTCTTCTGCATATTCAGAGTGGAGGAGATTGGACAAGATGCAGGATGCCCTGTAGCTGCTGGCCTTATTAAACCTCCTTCTGCTTGTGTAGTGTGCAATTATTATTTGTCATGAAATGTTATCATTCTTGATGCAGCTGGAGTACAACACGTTGTCTGATCTACGTTTAGCAACAAAGATCTTTCTAAACTGCAAATCTTCTGATTATTAATTGTAATTATGACATATGGGGATTGGACTAGATGAGCTCTAAAGGTCCCTTCCAACCTAACACATTCTACCATTCTATGAATGATTCCAATACTGCTTCATTACCAGTCACAGTTCTTCAGAAATATGTTCTGCGTCTATTTGTCAAATATATCATTCGACTACTAAAATCTTGAAATCAGCAGGGACCTCATTCATTCTTTTAACCAGTCACAGCCTGATCATGACTAAAAAAAGTCCTTCTTTCTCATCTAGACATTTAATGTCATCCTTTCTCCAAATATATTTAGCCAATACAATCCATATTGATATATAGGATATTGATATATTGGTATATAGGACTAGGGGCAATGGGTGCTAGCTGGAACATAGGAGGTTCCACTTAAATTTGAGGAAAGACTTCTTCACAGTGAGGGTGATGGAACACTGGAACAGGCTGCCCAGGGAGGTTGTGGAGTCTCCTCTGGAGATATTCAAAACCCATCTGGACGCGTTCCTGTGTGACGTGTTCTAGGTGTTCCTGCTCTGGCAGGGGGATTGGACTAGATATCTTTCAAGGTCCCTTCTGATCCCTGAGATTGTGATATTGTTCAATTGTCACTGTATTCCAAAGAAGGCAGCATACTTGGATTTTTGTTTTCTCTTCATTAGAAACGTCTGTTAGAAAATTAAAGAAATCTACCCAGAGTTATGCTACTACATTGGTTCATCTTTCCATTGCTGTATATTCTTTTAACTTGGTGTAATACCCTCATGGTGACGAAAACAAAATGCCACTTTTCCTGTCAACCAGCAGGTTAGCTATGACTAGCCACTGTTGAGATTACTTCAACCATCTTGTACTAAGGTAACTTCTCCTATGAAGACATGCTGAGAGAATTGGGGTTGTTCAGCCTGGAGAAGAGAAGGCTCCAGGGAGACCTTATCACAGCCTTCCAGTATCTGAAGGGAGCTTACAGGAGAGATGGAGGACTCTTTGTCAGGGAGTGTAGCAATAGGACAAAGGGTAACATTTTTAAATTCAAAGAGAGGAGATTTAGATTAGATACTAGAAAGAAATTCTTCACTGTGAGAGAGGTGAGGCACTGGAACAGGTTGCCCAGGGAAGTTGTGGAAGCCCCATCCCTGGGAGTGTTCAAAGCCAGACTGGATGGGTCTCTGAGCCTGGTGGGAGGTGTCCCTGCCCATGACAGGGCAGGGTTGTAACTCAATGATCTTTAAGGTCCCTTCCAACTCTAACAAAAGAAAAAAATAAACAACCAACCAAAACCCCACAGCTTTCTCAAGCAATCAGTTGTACATTCAGTAACTGTCTCCAATGGTTTGCCTGTTACAAGTTAGCAAGTGGGTAGTTTTTAATATGAACAAAGCTATCCAATCATTGCTTGAAAAAAAATACAAGCACAAAAGTCAGAAAAGTTCCCGCTCTTCATTGCACATTAAAGAAGTTGTTTTACCTTTTCATCCACTTTTTCTTTCCAGGTTCCATACCTGAAACCATCTCTCCTTGCATCTTTGCATGCTTCCTCAGAAAGACACAAATTATGCAGCTTTCTGCTCCTTCTCATTTTGATATACATTGCTGAATGTGGGATTTTCCTTAACAATTACTTGCTCCTGGGAAAGTGCCAATACTGGAGAGGTATTGCATTCTCTCCCATTATCATTTTAAGCACCCAATGTACATCCACTGGGGAGGCAGTGGAAGACGAATTTTTCCACATTGGCTACTGTGCCTGAACATTCCACCTCTACTTTAAGATAGAAGTGAATTGGTTATTAATAATTATGTTGGTCCATCTAATAAAAACATCCCCTCAAGGGAGGTAACTTCACACAAAAGTATAACAGCTATTCCTTTTCCTTAGTGGTTAAACTGTGGATTGCTCAAGGCTGGAAGGAATCCTCCTTTATCTCTACCTTTTTCCACCTCATTCACTGGAAAAAAACATCGGCTACTGCATTTTTGCAGGAGGACATTTTTTGGTAATTACATCACCAAGTCACTTTCTAGAACAACACAGACTTCATTCAAGTTGTACAAGAGCAAATGTTCCAGTGTTAAACACTTAAAAAAAAAAAAGTTCTGACTACTTAATCTCAGAACCACATACCCATAAAAGCAACAGGTAAAGGAACAGTTAAATTCTCAACTGAATAATGCTACGATCAAAATTTAAATGAACATTGATAAAGAGATAGTGGTTTCATTTTATCCTTAGGTCCACTTATGACCTAAATAATTAATTACTGGGTTTGAAAAAGATTAAGAAAATATAATGTATTTTGATAAAATATTAAAATATTCTAGATGACTACCACAGCATTAGGTTGATTCTCTTGACTTGATAGTTTTAGTAGGGTGGATAAATAAGTTACCCTTACAAGATATAAACTCAATAACTTAATTGTTTATAATCATAATATAACAATATAACAGAAATAATAGCCTGAATGGGTTTGGAATGCATTCTGAAAACTACTGCAAAAGTTAAGGCGAGATGCATTTGTTTTGCTTTAACATTACGAATATCTAATGGCATACAACCATCACTGGGATCTATTAACAACACACCCGTTCCAGGAAAAGGTAATGAAGTTATACTCTGTTACTGGTAAAAGACCAAACTGCAAACTCTCTTGCTATCATATGCATTGAGGACTAAGCCAAAACAATGTGAAAACAAATAGTTTACCAAAAAAAGAGTTTAGTTTAATATTAATTCTTGAAAGAGCTTTGTATAATTAGTTGTTTGTTTTGACTCAAAACTCATAATAAAACAATTATCTAAGTAGAGCTGAAAGCTACAGACTTCCAGTGTGAGACAAGAAACAGGAATTGTCAGCACACGTTATAATATTCCTCTTCTTCTACAGTAGATCTTAAAATTATTCTCTACCACTGTTACTAGAACTACTGGAAGAAGAAACTTATGTGTTTTCATACCTGAAGCCTTTGTCACAAGACAACTAACTAACATGGGAAACAGCTGCCTTCTTAAAAGTACAACGGGTGGGGTTTTTTTTTTTATGAACAGCAAAATTGTTTTAATTTCATCACAGATAAAAATACCTTTTCAGAGAGGCAACAGAGAAAACGACCCTCAATTATCTTTTATCAAAGCATATAAGCATCTCAGAAAAACAAAGAGAGAACCAGCAACCGTTGTACCCTACAAGGTGAGCATGTACGCACAAAGGATCGCTGGACGCAGTCCTTGCGGGATGCCTTATCCCGCAAAATCTTACAGGGTTGAAAAGTTACCGCAGAAGAGCTACTTGAAAACTTTTCCACGCAGACTCCAAACGCTGAGAGGCTCATTCCACCCGCACTACCTCCCCTAAACACGGATTGCCCCCCGGGGTTGCCCTCAGACACGGGAGCCGCCTCCTCCAGGTTCTCGTCCGCCGGGGATGACTCCGGGTGTAGCGGCAGATGGTGCAACCGGCCTCGGGACGCTCGACCGCGGCCGCGCTCCCTTTCCCAAGAGATTATTTATTTTTTTCTGTGCGTGTGTGTGTTTGTTTGCTCGCTGCGGTCAGCCGGGCCGGTAACGATGCCCCCCGCCACCACCTCACCTGCATCTCCCGATCGCTCTCCGGCGGGTCCAGGGCACGTCCCGGGACGCCGCGGCGGCGGCCCGGTAGGCAAACGGAGGCGGCCGGGACCTGCCGCTGCCCGGCCGCCGCCTCCATCGTCCACGGTCGTTGCTATGGCGAGGTGCTCCCCTTCGCCGCCCCCCGCCGCAGGGCGGGCGGTTGCTTCACTTCCCTTTGCAGTCCGCTGTCACTCCCGGCTTCAAAGGAAGCTGGGAAACGGGCGCCATACCCCCAGCGACCCTAACCCCGTCCGCCAGGGCTGCACAGGCCGGCGGGGGCATCCAGCCCCGCCGCATCAGGGACCCCCCTGGACGCTGCGGGGATGTGGCCCAAGTTACTACGGGTACTGAAGGCTGCGAGTTTGTAGGCAACCAGCAGTTTGTAGGACGGCCAACTCCTAGTGTATTTCTTTTTATATTTTTTTTTTCCCTCTCAGAGAGGTAGAGACCTGAAAAGTCACACCCTGCTACTGCACCAAGAGCTGAAAACTTGTATCAGGCTCAGCCTCAGTATCCAAGACACAGAAAAAAAATCTGACCTTTAACATCTTGTTTTCAGCAATTCCCAAAAGTATGTATTTTTGCAGCTCTCACAACTGGGAGAGTTTACAGATTCAGTGTGACAAAAGAGTAATGACATTTAATGCACCTGGATGCTACAGGAGCACATAATACAGCTTTCTCCTAATTGGATAACACAGTGAGGGTTGCCCTCTTAAATGATCAGAGAATGACCTTGTTATCAGGTTTCCCGTGCTCTGTATTCTTAGAACAAGACAGTGAAAAACAAGGTTTTTGGTTGATGCTGTTAGCCATAATGGTCATTTAGGTATAAATAAAATTCCATATGTGTTCATAAATAAATCTCTACTTAAGGAATTCTCTTTCTCCTTAACTTTGGATAGAAGATATAAGTCAGGGTGGTAATTGTACTATAGAATATATTTATAATGCATGCACAAAAGTACTGAAAGCTGTGAGAGATTAAATATACATGAAGAACTGTCTAAGGACATATGACCTGGCACTGAGGCATCTGCAGCTTTTGTTCACCCACAACCTACATCAACACATTCATGGGAACACAACAGGTAAATGCTAAGAGTAAAGCTCATAATTCTGGAGCAGAATATCTGAAATTCTTTACAGAAATGTGTAAGAAACCCAATGCCCAGGCTCGAGGTAGGTATTTCACCTTGGAATGTGTTTCTCTCCTGCTCCCTTTGATGCAATTTGCACTTTAGGGAGCCTCCTGCTAGTCTCTTATGCATACACAGGGCCGCCAAAGATCTGCACTCCTATGCCTGTACCTCCTGTACTGGAGAGCCCTGAAATGGACCCAGCACTCCAGGCATAGCCTTACCAGTGCCAAGTAAAGGGGAAAGATCACCTCTTTTGACCTGCTGTTGAGACTCTTGCTAATGCAGCCCGGGATGCAGTTAGTCTTCTCTGATGGGTTACTTCCCATGCATAGTCTAGGTGCAGGACGTGGTAAATCCTTTTGCTGAATTTCAGGAAATGCCTGTTTGGCCATATTTCCAGCCTGTAGAGATCCCTTTGAATGGAGGCACCATTTGATATATCATTCCTCCCAGTGTTGTGTCATCTTGATGTGCACTGAGGGCACACTCTGTCCAATCATCCAGATCATTAATATATATGTTAAACTGTATTCAACCCTTGGGACACACTACTTGTGACAAGCCTTCATCCAGATTTTGTGCTGCTGATCAGAACCCTCCCAGCTTGGCAGTTCTTCTAGTTTCAAGTCCATCTCACTTTCCATTTACTCAGTCCTTACTTCATCAATTTTTCTGTGAGGAATTTAACAGGAGACAGTCCCATAACTAAAGTCTATAGTAGCCAAGATAAATAACAACCCCTGCTCTCCCCTCATCCACCACACCAGTTGTCTCATTGTAGCAGGATATCAGGCTGGTTAAGCACAACTTCCCCTTCTTAAATTTATGCTGAAACATGGCAAAGGCATAAATATTTCAGACTTTGAGAACTGATAGTCGTGACATTATATCAAGGTGATAACTACTTACATTTGGTATATCAGGGGCTACATAGGTTTGTATGTCCAAGAATATCTCAGAAAGCTCAGCCTCTGTCACACCTGAGTCACCTCAGCCACTTGCTTCACTTGTGACACTTTTTACTTCAGTCACATCAGTTATTTACTTGACACTATTCACCTCAGTCACTTACCCAAGCCTGCCTGTCTTTTCAGCTTATCATCTCTTTTCAGCTCCTTTCAGTAGTCCTTCACTTATGTCAATTCTCAGTTAGTTAGCTCCTTCAGGTGGACCTGCTGGGCAGTCATTTGCTGCCACTATTGCTCTCTTGGCTCCTTGGCAAAGTGCAAGGGTAAAACAGAACTGGCATCCAAACCGATTTGTACAAAAATTTCTTATGGATTTCAGATTGTAAAAGAAAAAAAACACTGGTACTTTTGAAAATAGAGATCTATTTCACTGAAATAATTACTAATACAAGTTTCTATAACTGCAGATTAGTTTGTCTTTTTTTACAGGTATTAGCATACAAAAATTTAAGCATAGAAGTGTTTTCTATTCCCAACTTCATTTATAGAAAAAAAAGCATTCTGTTTGCTTTACTATTCTGAGTAGGATGAAAGGATTCTTCACGTCATGCTCTTACTTCTGTGTCTAAACAAATTCAGGTGCTGGCTTTGGGGAACAATTCAAGAGCTTGATATTCTGTTTACAAAAGTGGTTACAAGACACCTTGGGAGAGAAGAGGGTAAGTTTATGTGATGTTTTTGCGTAATACTGTCCTAGGCTCTGATCATCTTCAGCTTAGGTAATTTTTAAACCTATTATGATGGTGGGGGGCCTGGAGCCAGGCTGCCAGGGTCTTCCACAGGTGAGTAATGGCAGGGCCTGGCAGCCATGGTCCGTCCCACCCCCAGCCAAGAGCTGAGCAGCCAGAGGTCATGAGGGCAGCCCTGGGCATTGAGCACCGCCTTGGTGACAGGCTGAGGACAGATTTTGTCTCTTTAGGAAATCACACTGGAAGTCTATTCCAAACCCTTCTCCAGCCTCCCTCTAAGCCCATGCAAGGTCATTGAATCCACAGTGTGGTTCAGCAAAAGGACCTACGGGTTTACTGCCTGTTGTGTAAAGAATAACTTTCAGCTATTTGTTTTGAACCTCGTTCCTGCTAGCTTCATCTGATGGCCCTAATACTTGAAAATATTTTAAAAACGTGGTGAATATTCAATCCCTATCCATTTCCTCCATGACACTCATAATCTTGTTGACTTCGATATCTCACTCTGCAGCAGCATCTCTTCTCCAGCTAACACAATCATTCTTCTTAGGCAGCCATTCTAGCTCTTTGATCACCTCGATGCCCTTCTATTCCCTTTCCTAGTTCTTATGTATCTTTTTGAGATTGAAGAACCCAAACTGCACAGGATATCCAAGGTGTGGGCAATCAATTTACACAGTGGCACATTATGTGGTTGGACTCGATGATCTCAAAGGTCCCTTCCAACCACTAAGATTCTGTGATTCTGTGATTTTCTATTTTGTTCTCTAGTCTCTTCCTGACAACTTCTGGCATATCATTTGTTTTTCTCATTGCAACTGAGTACTGATGCTTTTGTGTAATTTTTTAATTTAAATTGCAAGGTCTTGCTCCTCTCTGATAGTGTTTTAGAATACAAAGGACTGATCATGGACAGGGGATAAGACTTCAGACATAATAAGACAAAAATAAAACATTAAAGGAACCTACCTCACTTGGTAGCATCTCAATCACCTTCCCCTAGCAATGCAACCTGAAGTAATAATTGTTCACCCATCATGGATAAAGCCCATAACAACACCTACCACTGCTTTGTACAGTACTGAGCAATATCAGATAAAAAATTGTAAAAACACAGTGGAACTAAATACATGGTTGTACACATCCAAAGCAAAAAAATCATAGTTTAGTGAGTTAGCCTGTGATATATTTGAATCACTGTCAAGCTTCTAAGAAAATAAAGAATTTCAAATCTTATTCTGGTTTACATTAACACCCTTTTACTTGAACCTGGCACAGTAAAAATAAACAGCCCACTTTGGTCACTTCCATCTGACCCCCTCCAAAAAAAATGATAGTAAATGCGGATAATGCACTTAACCAGCCACTAGAGGGGGAGATAATCCCAAACACTCAAATACATCTCAGCCTGGCTACCAGAAATATTCTACATTTGAGTTTACTATCTAACTACTACCATAACCATAAATTCAAAATGTACTTTTTTTTTTTTTTTACAGTATGATACAAGTCTTCAGTCGCAAGGAATTACATTTAATTCCTTGCTATTCTGTTGTCCAGCTGATGTATCAAATTTTTTTTTTGCCATAAGAAATACCTTTCCCTGGACAGTTCTATTTATTCAGTATTCAACAAGTCATTTTTAAATTATATTTTTTCTGTAAAGGTGACTGTCTTTTGTGACAGCAAGACTCAGCCATATTCCTATAAGTAATTTTATAATTCTTAGGAACTTCAGCAGTCTTAGATTCACTAATTATACCACAAAATTGTGGCATTGTGATTTCATTCAGTAATACCTATATTGAGACAATAATTATAAATACTATAAACTGTATTATTATAGATAATATAAACATTATACATTCAAGATACCAGATCAGGACACTTGCAACAAAAGTCAATTTATTAACCAAACAGGAAATCAGGCTGTACTGTCATCATGTACTATTCTCATCATGGAAGAAAGTGCAGCGGTTGGTTAATGATGACAGTGATAGTACCCACTTTTCCATCTCTATGTGTGTCACTCAGATCAGAGTACCTCTACAGCCATGGCTAGGTGTGGTCAAGGTAAGGAAGGCTTACATTATGTTGTATCACAAAGCAATAAAGCCCAAAGGTTCTCCATAGGAGAGAAACAACGTAATTATACACATCTACGTTATTAATAAACTATCAAACACAATATATCCATAATAAAATCTTCACCTGGGGGAATCATGGTCATTATGGGAGGAATTACTTGATATTTCATTGTAACTTGTTAGGCAAATCTGTGAGGCTAACATGAGACAGTCTGTTATAACAATTCCTGAAAGGCAAGCTGTCGAGCAATACGAAGGAAGATGTGCCTTGGTGCAGACCTGTTCAGCCATGTATTAGCTCCAGGAGTTCCCTTGCTCCCCTATCAATTAGGGAGGGGAAATAGCAGACTGCAGAGACTGATTACCCACCACAATAATGATCACAACCAAGGCGAAGAAATGAAAGAACATTTTGTGTCTTTTAGCGTCCTACATGAGTGGCTGGGAAGAAACACAAAAGGAGTTTTGTTATTATTTTTTTCATGACTTTTTGCCTGGGTGACATATACACCCAGAACTATTCTATGTTCTACCCGGAGATAACACAGTAATTTACAGATGGATGAATATTATTAAACAATACATATGTATAAATATACATTATAAAAATATATTCCCTTGAGCATGACTGTCAGGTAAAAATTAACATACAAGTATTTCTCAGAGGCAAAAATCTTGAGGAAAATGACATGTATCAAGGCAGGAGGTCTAAACAGTAATCATAAAGAGAAATTATAATTACCACAGGGTTCAAAAGGGCAAGAAGCAGCAAGTGGAAACAGAAGGTGTTATGGTCAGCCTCAGAAACAGACAGGAAATTTTCAGTGAAGAAAGTTTAGGTTTACAAGAGATAAATAACTCATGAAACCCACTTTAAAGAAGAAAGAGAGAGAAATTAACCTGTTGTTGGAGTTATAAATCTGATCTGATTTTAAAAAGCAAGAAATGAAAAATGTGTTAAAGTTTTCTGAAGGCAGGAGACCAAGTGACTGATTTTTCCAAGGGGTGATGGTTACGCTGAGTAAATTTAACATGGTAGGAGTGTGGAGCACTGGTAACAATTCAGAGAAGCAGCAGTGCTGCGGCAATACGCTCTCCTATCTGTCCTCACTCTTTCTCTGCAAAGGAGGAACCAACAGCTGGAGGAAGGAGATGCAGTAGAGCAATGGGAGCAGCAAAGAAGAGCCTGGAGAACTGATCCAGAAGTGTCCATGCTGAGTAAGATGAGAGGAAGCCCTGAATCAAACAGCATTGTTCATGAGGGGTGGGGATCCTTTTAATAAGGAAAACTAACTGGTAGATGGAATGGCTGATAATAGAATATAAGAGTCTGCATGTGATTTCTTTCAAGCTGCTACAGAAAACCTTTAAAAAACTTTGAGGTATCAAATTTTAACATAGGAAAATGTGGCTGTGACCGTATAAACAAATCCCATCACTGAAATCTCAGTCCTTCATTGCTGAGAAAAGTCACATGAGAATTAGGAGAAGAGGACAAGGTACCGGCCAGAACAAAACCCAAAACATTGCTAGAAAGTTAGAATTTAATTGGATATAATTCATTAAAATCACAGCAGGAAATTCAATTTTGACAAATCAAACTGCTTTTGAAAAGTAAAGCTGAATAACTTTGCTTCTAACATACCTACTCTTTTAGAGCATTTTTGCCTTACAACCTCTTTGCAAAGTAGATAATTAAATAAAATAATTAAATAATTATAGTGTATGTGTCAGTTAATTGCACAGATAAAATGCTAGCTTGGATAGCGAAGGCAGAGAGCAATAGTGTAAAATAAAGAGCTTGGGCTGGAGAAATATAAAGAGCCACAATATAAAGTGTGCCACAGAGATCAGTAATGACTGGGAGTGACTTCATTCCCTGCATGCATGTCTCTGGTCAGGGTGAGGGAATATGGCTGTAAGGGAGTGGAGTCTGCTCATGACACATAACTGGGCAGAGATTCAGCTCAAGGGAAAAAAGTCATAAACATCAGGTCCCAGGCAAGAGCAGAATCAACAGCATATGAGTTACTTGTGGGCTTTAATTGGCAGAAATGTCCTAAAGACAAACAAGTAAAAATGTCATAGCACTGCCCCTACATTGTGTTTCTCACAGACTTTTTACTGGCCAAGTACAGTGGGAGAGAGGGACTGCTGGTGCCGAGGTAGGAAATTCTCAAGTGTTTAGCACTAGACACAACTCCAGGCAGATACAATCAAGAACAGCAGTGCTTCTAAAACTTTTTTGAACAATATTCCAGACATAAGCCTGAGTTTTTTTCAGTAACAAAGGCCAGACCAAAAGAGCACATTATGCAGAAGACCAAGCAAGTTCTCATTGGATGCTTTGGAATAATATTAATGTTTAATGTATTTATTATCAGCCTTTTAACCAGTTTTTTCTATATTTTGTAATTTATATAACATTTTATATTTTAAGCTATATCAAAACTGAGCAAGATTTTAAATTGAAAACTTTATGTTAAGGATACTACCTTCAGGCTGAAGAGTCTATAGTTTTGGTTGTTTAAAACTACTTTTATTTAGCAATTTAACTTTGATACTTAACAACTGTGCAACGAACATGTGCTGTAGACTTTTAAGGTTCATTGTTGTGCCACAGAGACCTCTTTGTATTTTTAGATCTTCCAAATATTTGTTTACACATTTCCTGTGGAGAACAGGCCTTCTGTAACACTGCTTCTGCATCAGCCCACTCCTGTTTTATTTTAGTAACCCCCAGCTGATGGGGGGGACAGATGGGTGAGGGTTGGGAGCAGAGGAATGCTGCCCTGCCTCTGACGGCAGTGGAAGCTATGCAGTTCGCCTCCCTCAGACAGCTCTCAGATGCCTTTTGGGAAAGGGGCCAACATGACTCTCTTGGTCACCGGAAAGGTCAGAAACCTACAAGACTTGAGGTGAATCAGCTTTCGGTCTTGAATGGCAGGGCACAGGTCACTGAGAAGCTGTTGCTGAAGATCCAGGGAACAGGCACACTTTAGTATGACTACACAACACTAATTTTAAAACTGGTATGCAGTTTGGGCTGTTCATAAACTTTTCCTCCGGTTCCCATCTTCACCTTGTCCGGCTATGGAATTTAAATTTAATTCCTGTCTTAGCAGACTGGTAATTGTAGATTTAGATTAACACATTTCAGATTAACACCTTGTAAAATTAATAGAGACTAATCTGCACCATCTGTGATGTTTTGTGTGTGCAACACACAAACCAATTTGCTTTACAATTTTCTTCTCTTTTCTGGCTGTGACGGTACAAAATCCCTCTGTGCTGAGACATGCTTGTCTGCATCTCCTGATCCAAAAACTGCATCCTCCCTAGTCTCACAGGAGGCTGGAGCAGCCACTGGAGAGCTCCTGCCCCAGAGCTGCACTGACTGTGTCTTGCAGATGCCAGGGCAGCAGGCAGAGGAGAGACTGCTGAAAACTTTCCTCAGTGCAGGGACACTGAATTCCCTGACTGTAACAGAAGTCAACACAAAGGTAAGACTCTAATCCCACGGCTTTCTACGGGAAATGTGGATGATCTCAAAGAGAAATGCTGAGGAAAGTTGTGAGTTTAGAAAACAATGAATTTTAATGTATAAATTCCTCTAAAGCACTGTTTGCAAACTCAGTTTATTATGCTCACCAGGTAGTTTTTCACCTATAATGAGCATAACATCTTTCCAAATAGGCATTTGGAAAATAAAATAAATAAATGGGATGATTCTCTAGGGTATAAATCCTAACATGAATGCAAACTCCTGTTAGTTTCCAGTGTGCAGACATGCACATCATGCCTGCATCTGTTCCAGATCATGGCACTTACCAGTGTGATGGTAATCAGTATAAACTCAGGCTACAGTTAGGGCAGGTCCACTGGGAGTGTCTCAAAATCCTGAACTTTCATACCCTTCAATAAATCTATTTAGGACTCGGACAAGCTCCTGGTTGGCTCCTTCCTTGTTTCTCCTGCATCCTCTGGAAAGACAACCAACAGCAGCTGTTTTCCCTGCTATGGTGGCTTTGTCCCTCAATAAATGACTCAAGCTTCCTGCTGTCTTCTCCCTTTGTGTACAAGATTTCAGGGCTCAAACAGAAACTCCTGCTGGCTGGGCAGTCCCACATGTCTTTCTGGCTCCTCCAGGACTGCAGGGAGTGAAAAATTCCCCTACTTTCCCTCACAGCTTCTCCATTCGGCAAGCACGTGGAGACAGCAGTGGAAGGACCTGGAGAAAGGAGGCTGGGAGGTCCTGCAGAAAGGAAAGGTGACGGGCTAATGGAGGCAGATCCTCCATCACATGTGTATTGGGAAAGTATTTTTTTACAGAAAATGTTTTATTGGAAAGCGGAGGAAGTCTTTTGGGGAGAAACTAAATGATTCAAAAGGAGAAAAGGAGTGGAGAAGGAAAGATGTGGTTTGCCTCACATCTTTCATTGTTCCCATTGAGAAGAAAACCTTTCATGTGCTCCACACTACCAAACTATAAACACACTGGAAATCAAATTTGCTAATATGTAGTTCCCACACTCACAGGACCTTTTTCTATATTTATCTATATAAACACTACCTCAAAGGTAAAAACATGCATAAACCTGTTTACAGTCTGTATCTCTAGGATATTTTTTTCAGAAAGCTGGGTAAGTATGAAACCCTACTGCTAATGTGAACATCTCACCGGTCTCTCATGTTCAGGACTGGTGACACAAAGTACATAACCATAACAAAACAAAGATTACATGAATAATAATTGGCAATTATTTCCTCTACTTTATCTTTTAATTTGGTCCTTGAATTCGCCTTACAGTTGATGATATTGCCATCACTTCTGTTTTTCTACCCAAGTAATTTGTTATTCCCTAGACTAAGACTGCTTTGAAAACAAAGACTGGGTCTTGGCAAGTGTAATATTCATTCCTTATTATTAACCAACTAAGATCTTCTTTATTTGTCTGGAATACAAATGCATATTAACAATGCCAGAATAGCTTTAGGAAATTACTATTATCACAATAAAACACTCCACTAAATATAACAGCATGTTTCACATTCATAGAATAGAACCTAGGGATGAAGTATAGATGTTTGATTATATTAAAATTTTATATAAAGTGTTTAGAGGCCATAACTCATTGTTTAAATGTTCTTGAATATCAATGAAGCATTGAAGGCTGCAAAACTGATGAGCAACTGACATGAAACACTAATGCAGAACTGAAATCCATGGGCAATTACTTTTCGTATTTCTCTTTGATTCTCCAGGACTAGACCTTCTCTCTCAGTGCACATAGAAAATTATTCACTGGACAGCAATATCTCAAACTAAAGGGAACATAGGCTTTGAATACACAAACACTTAGGGTTTATAAATACTTTTATATGCAAATAACAATACATATTACATTTGTAAAGCTGACAATACATATATGGACCATGTAACTAAAAATCTGATTCCAGTTGTTGTGACTGAGAGAAATATACTGTAAAACAGAATTATTTTAAAGTCTGATGACTGTCATGTGGTTCTGTATGTCGGTCTGACCAGAAGAACCATTCTAGAAATCCCATCTCTAAATAAGGCCCCACACAGTGATCTAATGTATCCTGAGAATCTGTAATGTGCAAGGCTAAGAAAGAAGGTCAGTAAATGACAAAGTTATTTTGACTAAGTTCATATAAATTATACCCTATCATCTTAGACTATTTCTATTTCAGCACCAGAAGGATAAAGTGGTCCAAAATTTGCTAGGCTTCTGTTAAGCTGTCCTTATTGTTCTTTGGCTGGGATAGGAAACATAAACTAGTAAGCTATCATATCATATTGCACAAGCAATTGCATTCTTTGAAAACTATTATCTGCATGAAATCTTTCATGGCAGGAAATTACAAATAGCAAGAAATTCCTTCACAATGAGAGAAAAGCCCAGACTATTTTCAATACTTTTTTAAAGTACAAAAGGTGCTGCAAAAGTGGATTCAGTGGTTGATGTGATTCCAGATACCTGTCCTGAACAGTAGACTCATTACTTTAGAAGGAGCCTAAAGGAATTAAGTAAAGAAAAGGAGAATTTTCTGAAATCCCAATAGTTAAATTTTCTGTCAGACAACTTGTAATTTCTCATGACTGCTCACTGGAGCAAAATACAGAGAAAACAGAACAGGTGATCACACATGTATTTCCAGTTCAGACCCAAAAACAGTGTTGAGAAAGCGTGAGAAAAAGTGCCTGCCCATTCATATAAGCATTTATCACTGTTTTGGAAACATGTGGCTAACAAGAATATTGGAGTAGAAACTTTTATTCCCACTGACATACAAGTCAAGTTACCAATGGATATTACAATGTGACTCACTGCAACTGATGTTCACTAGCAAAATAAAATTTACAAAAAAATAATGGCCTAAATTTGAAAAGTTACTTTTTTTTCCAGTGTACTTTTTAAAGCCATACACTTAAAATTATTCATCTATAGGTCAATGATTCATGTTGAGAGACTGATTTTTGTGAAAAGGTGAGAAACGCAGTAACTGCCATTTTCTTATATTGATAAGAGGCAGAACAAACAGAGGAGAGAAACAACACAGGAAAGGAATCACTGACTGTTTAAATGCAGTTGTTAACTGCATCAGACCACCTTTCTTTGCACTATCTGGCAGGATGGTACATATTTAAATCTTTTTTCCCTTTTCCCTTTCCTTGAAAAGTTCACATTTCATGGTACCAATCCCGGAAGCTACTGAAATCCATCAGTAACTCATTTATAAAAGGACTGTATGTTACATTTATATAGTGTACTTAGCTCAGTGAATTTACTGAAGGGCAATAACCACACCAATAAAATTATCAAAGTAAACATCAGTAAGTATCTCTAGAGGTGATCCCTCCCTCCCCCAAATACGTTATTTTTAGCTTTATTCAAACTGAGTAGACAAGACTGAAGTGAGCAGATTGGGAAGGAGCTCAGGCTGCTGCAAACATCCAGAGGCTTCATCTCCTTCCTGAGTTCAGATGGGATATCCCAGGAAACTCCACATTTCTGAAGAAAAGAAATTTTGCCATCTTCAGAGCTGGATCATGTCCTCACCTGCTATGCCACAAAGGCAGTTACAGCTACTCAAATGATACTTTTAAAACAATAAGAATAAACAATAAGAATGCCACTTATATAAAATATTTCATATATCAGCTTCATAACATTGCTACTTTTTAAAAAGTTGAAATATTCCTTGCTGTGTCAGAGAAACTTACGTGTTTTAGCACTTTTCTTTAAGCTGATTCTAGAAAGAGGATAAAATGAGGAAGTCACCTCAGTTTGCATTTTTCCTTGGCAAGCTCCAAGGGAAAATACCCCATAGGACTCCTGGACAACCCCACCTCCCTTTCTGGCTGTAATCATCTTGCTCTGCACTTTCTGACCCTGTCTGTCAGTACTTGCTATTACGTTTTTTAACAACACTGCAGATGTCTAGTAGTCATAAATTACAGTCTTCATACTTAACCATGACTTCTCTGATTCATTTATGTCAATGGCATAATTTAGATCACCCTTTTTATGACCACAAGGGTTGTCTCAGTCAAAAGGAACAGGTATTTTGCTGGGTTTCTTCCTCACCCAATCATCAAGTTAGGATAAAAATGAGAAAATTATGATTTTTTTGTGCTACCTTTTCTTTTTGCTGCTGTCTTCCAGCAGACTTCATGTCTGTTACACTGCAAAGCAATTCTTCTTAATTATTTATTTTGTTAAAATTCAGTCAACAACTTGCAGTGAAGGCGACTAAGGTAATTGGGAAAGAATGCATACCATCTGCTTGGTCAAACTCTGCTGGCAAGAAATGTCTCTTTCACACCTGTATTAATTGTAATTTAGACAAATGTGTTCTGCCTTCATATATCAGGAGAGGTATACCTTTCCATGGATGTAATTAACTCAGTCTTGCCTGTGGCAAAGTGGAAAGCAGGTATGTCAATCTACGAGTGACTGAGCTGCTAATTCTTTTCTCTTCATGATGCTTCCTAGACTTGGAAACATGCACTCACAAAATAATGTAGTTTCAGATTATGCTTCTGGGTTTTCCTGCAGGCAGTGACCTCTGAATTGACACCAAGGCCAAAATAAAAGCTGATTTCATTGTAGATAACAGCATTTGAATCCTAGGAGTACTTGAGTACTGAATGTACAAGTTATCAGTTATATTTTTGTTTTGCCTCATTCAGGCTTCCAGAAGAATATTGAATTAGAAGGTTGTACTTCTTTTATGCTTTACCCCAATATCTGGGAGATAAGGCAGTAAATAAATAAAGCCCTGATCTTCTCATAATGAAGTGACAAGATGCACAAATATTTATCCTATGAGATATACTTTGTTATGACTGATCAAAAATGTTGGGAAAAGTGTAAATAATGGGTGAAAAAGGTAACTATATTGGGATGGCAGACATCTTCTGCAACTATTGTCCATAGTCTACTGTTCTCTGCTGAATCCTGAAAACCACACCAGTGTAGACATGGCAACTGGTGGGTCAACATGTTCATTCGTTCACTCACTCACTCATCCACCCAGTGCAGCGTGTGGATCCACAGACAGCTGGCACAGCTCAGGGGGCTGAATGGGGAAGAGAAGTCAGCAGGTATGGGGTGAGAACTGGCACCGTTACCAAGGGAAAAAAGCCTCCTGGAACAAATGCTCTCACTATATAGGACTAAACAAAATGTCACTTTGAGCCCAGCAGTGAAGGGAGAAGAAATACCTGATTGAGGTGAACATCCACTCAGCCTGTATGGAAACATTTGGGAAAAAAGGTTTTATTCAGAAAAAAGAAGCTTGATTTAAGTAATTAAAACCTTGCCGTTTATTCAAGGGCTCAAAAATGCAGAAGTTTCTGAAAAAGGAAAACAGGAGTGATTTTCAGGATGATATAGCTCACTTCTCCAGTTCTGCTAGCTTCTGGGATGCAGAGAAATGCAGCAGTTGTGGTTGCTTTTTGTTATTAGCAGTAATGTTGTACTGAGATGCTGGCACACCAGTAGGGACACACAGGTACAAAGGCACTTTTTGTCCCACATTCTGTACATTAAGCAAGGGTAAAGTGGTTATTTAATTTGCATATTCAGGAAATGATTGTGTCCTTATACAACAACAAACATTTCATTTATGTACAAGAAGGCCTTTATTTTAAAATCCAGAGAAAAATTCCAGTGGGACAGAAATTCCACAGACTGTGGAATATTATTAACAAGGTTAAGCACATCTGAGAAGGCTTGCTTATTTCTGTAAGCTGTTAAATTAGATGGACACATATCACATAATATATATCATGTAATATAATTTGAAGAAAAAAAAGGGAAAACTGGCCAAGTGGCTACACATTCAATTTACTTCAGAAAGTACTTTTTTTCCTTTACTTCATAAGGAAAACACGGAAATGAAATAAAAATGTAAGTGCAGCAGTCACTACTAATTTATTTAAATGAGCATCTCATTTTATAATTATACTTCAGTTCATAATTACTGGTTTTACTATGATATTGTCTCTGCAATTCTGAGAACGGTGTGTCATATTACGATCACATATTTCTATGTCATATAGCAAATATCACTCAATTACTCTGCTTGTAAAAAACAGAACAAAGCAAAACTAGAACTGAGACAGACAAATGGATGGACAGATAGATAGAAAAGTAGACAAATACAACATACCTGGATGGCTAGACATAGTACTTGAGATCTATCAAACAATGCATGCTCTCTAAAAAAGCCACACACTTAACTTCCTTCGTTAAGTGGTCATTGCTTTGTATTTAGAAAAGAAAAGGCAGGGAGAACTATGTAATTCTCAGGGTTCATCCATTATTATGCAAATAAATGTAGAGTAGGGCCAATTTGCAATCTGTTTTTTCTGAGGCAAGAAGGACCCACTTGATCAAGTGGGTGCTTGGCTAGTTCCTAACTCGTGGTGGGTAAAGGAGTGCTCAGGAAGTCCCTGCCTGCTCAGTGGGGGCAGGTTGAGAATGCGCAGACATTAATTCAGCTGAGGATAAGCAATTGTGCCCCAGAGTTTGGGCAAGTGGACCACCATGCAGCAAAGCCATGGCTTTGAGCCAGGCAGGAGCTGAGAGGTTTCTAACGGCAGCTGTGGCACCTTGAGCCTTGCCAGTGGAGGCAAAGCCCCATGTGTTCTCTCGACCACTTGGGGGTCTTTGAGTGTAGAGCATAGGTGATATTCCAGAGGTACGAACTGGAATCTGCATTTTACCTGGGTTTTGGCTACGTGTTGCATCTGTGGACAAAGTTTTGCCCTGCCATAGCAATGTCATAGGAAGTATTTCTGTCATTTTGGCTGTAGACAGAGCCAGTGTTATTAGGTATGGTAACTACTGAAGTTCTCTGCTGAATGTTTGTTCTTCCCTGTTTTTTTATTTTTCTCTGTTTATTTCTTTGGATTGCTAGCCCTCTCATGGCATGACTCAGCACAACATTTAAGCACCAGCCCTGACTGAACTCACTAAAATTTAGTATTTGCTTAATGTTGGGCCCAACAAAACAGTTCAGTCTGACAGCAAGCTCTGAGCAGAGCCAAAGTGGTTATGTCAAAGAGGACATAGTTAACGCTTCCACAATATGAATTACAGGATTTTAGATTTCCACTTTCTGCCACAGTGAGGCCCACAAGGAACTTAATTCTGCATTGTTTTTATGATATAGTTCATTGCCTGTCTTTTACTGGAACCAGAACTTATATTCATGGTTACAGAACTAAATGTGTATTTTCGAATCTACTTAGTTCAACGAGTATGTTCATGAATTAAAAAAAAAATGTCTGTTTGCTACTGCATTCCAATACAGAGTGTAAGCAAATAGACAAATTAAAGTGAATTGGAGCTTTCAGTCCCTTCTCCTGTGCAGCTATCCCTGGTGAATTTAACTGAATAAATGAATAAATGTCTTCTTTTAAATGAATGCTGGAAAAGAGAAAATTTTGAAAATAGAACCAGTGACTGACCATAGCTCTTCTCTATTGAGCTCTCTAATGAACTTTGACGCTATAAAAGGACTTCTGTGCTTGAAAAAGGACTCTTTAAAACAATGGGGAATTCACACAATTCTATGAGGTCTAACCATAAATACACAGAAAGATGTATGAGATGGGTTTTCATTTACTCTGTTGCTCTTTTACATCCTTCCAACATTTAATAGTGCTTGGAGAACTCTGTATGTCCATTATTTGTGGTGGTATAGAGCCTCTTAGATTGTTACAAAGGGAATTTAGTGTAATAATGAATAAAAAAGCCCCAAAACTGCGTGACAGAGGCACATTGTGTTTTGGGGTTGTAGGTGCTGTGGCAGATACTCGGTTATGACACCCAGATAATTGCTGATGACAAATACTGTATTCTGAAGCTGCTGCACTTCCACAAAGGGACCTTTGTTTGGCCCTGTGGATATAAGGAGGACCTCCTGCTGCTCTGCTGCCAGCACACTGCCATCACTAAACCCACATTTCCAATGAGTGTTAACCCACCCTCACACAGAGCAAGAAGCCAAGGACCTCACACCGAGAGTGCACAGAGAGCAGCTGTACACAGAACTCCGAAGAGAAAGTTTGCTGGAGTCCCACAGCCCATTATTCGAAAAAGCTAACATGAATGTGCCTGCATGCTTGTGAAGTGATGCTCTAGAGGCAATTCCGCTGCAAGTAAATGCAGTGCTCTCCATACATGTTGGTGCATTGCCTGACTGGAGACTGAGCCTGTTTCTTCAAAGTCTCACTTTCAGATGGCACTGTCTTCTCAGGAGCAGTATCAGAAATAACCAAGATTTATAAAACCAGGGGGCGAAAGGAGAACTTCTTGCTAAAGAACAACATGCTGGATGTCTCTCAAGTGTGTATTTTAAAGTGGTTTGATTTTCAGAAGGTTAGAGTGTATATTGGTTTCTATACAGGGAACTGCACTGTATTCTGCTCTTTGATAAACAGGATGCATACACATATGTATATGTCTGTATATATATACATATATATATATACACAGAGACGTACACACTTGGGAGTCTAATTTCATGCTTCCAGGTACAAATATTTTGACTCGTGTCTTTTGTATCCACATATCCCATGACATGTATCCACACAACATATATACGCTAAATAAACATAGGGTACTGCTAATAGCCCAAAGGTGTTATTTGCCATATAATAGACACTATTTGCCACACTGTATAGAATGCCTGCCCTAAACCCCATGATAGCTTTGTATCTGTGTTGCAGCCAATCTATCTCACAAGGCTGAGGATGGGCACCATGCCACCCTAACAGATGGGTCTGACAGCCAGAAGACCATGTATGTGCATCCAGTGTGGATAAGACCAATGGGACTCTTTGCCAATGAGATCTAAACAGCTGTCTGTTTTGGCTGTACCTACTCCAAGGAGAAGGATGTAGGCTTACCTTAGATGAGGTTTATGCAAGCGCAGTGATTGGAGGAGGAGCATCATGTGTGTAAAGAAAAATCCATACAAGTGACTATGAATCAAAGATATCCACTGAGAAAAACTGAGGCAGCATAATGGCACTCCACACCCTTCTGCCTCCCCTCAGGAAGACCAAGCAAAACTCGTCATGACAAGTTAATTTGTCTGAACATGTCAGCAAGGGTGCAGAAACCTGTTGTGCAGGCTTTCTTCCTGTCCCAGAGGCACATAATATTCAGTAAAACAAAGACCCGACTTTCAAATACTATGCAGACACTGCTCTTCCATATTGTATTAAAATCTGCTGAATAAAGTCCTCTCAGCACAAAGAATATAAATTTAGCTTGTGTCTTTTAAACATAATTTAAAATGTCCTGTGAACAATTAGGTATTTGCATGGCTAGCAGTTAAAATACTGTTTTCAAAAACAGCATCCTCAGGTCAGGCATGTGTGTATTAAAACAGAGGTGAAGAAAAACATCATACAAGTTATATTTATTCAGTGCTCTGAAAGGTTTAAACACAATCAGTGTCATTTCCTCCACTGTCACACATTTCATTCATATACCCACACCCAGGAAAATCTACATAAAAATAAAGTCTACCATCTAAAAAAAAAATTAAGCGGTACCTCAACTATTGTCTTTAACTTATTTTTTATTAATATTTAGACATAGATCAGAGATTTAGCACAGGCCAGGGAGTGACCAGTGCAATTAGGTTACAGAAAATCATATTTCAGTACAATACACACATTTTTTAAAGCACCTAGTGTTCAGAAAACTGACTGAGCAGTACAAAGTGTGTAAAGAAAAACAAAGAGGGAAAGCATAGCTACATGAAGGTGAATAAGATACATAAGGAGATTGATAAAAGTAGTTCCTATACACAAGCTTAAGTGGTAGGTAGAGCAAGGGAGCCGGGAAGCATGAAAAAAGGTTGATATGTTAGTTTTATAAAAAATCATCAGATTTCTTTGTAAATTAAAAAGCCAGATTCCTGTCCTTACAGACAGTAAAGGAAATGCTGTAACCAGGCTGCTTAGGATGAGTGTTTTGCCCCACCTCTCAGTGATCACCCAGGATGGATGGCACTTTCAAAGGAGCAGCTTCCCACCACGAGTGCAACAACGATGAAAGTCTTCTGACCCCTCCTCCTCCCACAAGAAGGGCTCATGCCTTTAGGACTGATGTATTAATTCTTTATTATACTTAGAAATTTAAAAAAAAAAAAAAAAAGTTAAATTCTATGCCAGCTGTAGCCACCTTGTTGAAAAAGGCAATTTATTACACCGGCAGCATGGGAAACCAAGGAGCAGTAAGCCAGCTTCCTTCCTGCTGGAGCAGCTGCTTTTCAGTAGCTTTTATTGTGTTTCATTTATTGAATTAACCTTTGAGAGCAGTGAAAAGAGGGACATTTTTGGAATGTGCAAAGTATTAAAGAACTTGGCCACAATGCAAACCTGGACTTGTGCTTGCCCTGAGGGTGTAAGAAAAGGGCAAAGGTGACACAGAGGAACTTCATGCCTTATTTGTTGTATTGATGTGATGTAGCCACCAACACAAGCTACCCACTGCCTCCAGGGGTGCTCTGGCATCTGAGGACAGCTGAGATGTTTATACATTGCAATCGGTCTTTGTTTTTTGCAACGTTGCCTCCTGCATCATGAGGTATGGGGCTACCACAGGAGTCCTAAGGCCCACATATTTCTTGTAAATTTTCTCAGAGAGAGATTGTTGATCTTTATGGATCCACTCTGCAGCTTTATCAGTGCAATGGAGTCACAAGTGTGTATGTGTGCATATATTGCCTACTTTTAAGTCTACCTTTTAAACTATAGAATGTACTTCAGAACTTTTTGATACCTGAAAAACATAGTCATTTTACTTCTCAAAGCTTCTGAAAACCTCTAAGGTCAGGAACATACTGTATTATTATCCAGATTATATCAACACATTAATATCCTGCCTTTTGCCATCTCAGATATTTTTCATTTGGTCTTTGGAGCCATTTTATTATAAACTCAATTCATCAAATAAAAAGCGATTCTCTCCATGTACCCTTCAAAATTCCCAGAGTTCTTTTAAAAGAAGGACAAGCACAATCTAAACGGCTTTGTCTTTTGAAATATATTACATTATTTTATATATAGTGCCTTATTTGTAATTACAGGACCTGCTGCCCATTATAGACCTTGTAGATATATAAAAAATATTTGAAAAGTTAATGTTTAACCACATATTATCACTCAAATTGTAAATTAATGGTTACACTGGAAGATGTAAATCAGGAGATATTTCCAATCAAAATAAATCACATAGGCTAAACGATTGTACCATTCAGAGATTCTGATAAATTGTTTATCTCTTGCACATGGATATGTTCTACAGATTACAAAGCAGACATGTTAAGAACAAGCTAGTGGTGGATGATTAAGGACCTGGAGCATCTCTCTTATGAGGAAAGGCTAAGGGATTTGGGTCTTCTTAGTCTGGAGAAGACTGAGGGGGGACCTGATCAGCACCTATAAATACTTAAAGGGTGGGTATCAAGAGGATGGGGCCAGTCTTTTTGCAGTAGTGCCCAGTGACAGGACAAGAGGCAATGAGCACAAACTTCTACATAAGAAGTTCCATCTAAACATGAGGAAGAATTTCTTCACTTTGAGGATGGCAAAGCACTGGAACAGGCTGCTCAGAGAGGTAGTAGAGTCTCTGTTGACATTAAAAACTCACCTGGACAAGTTCCTGTGCAACCTGCTCTGTGAGGACCTACTTTGGTAGGGGGGTTGGACTAAATGATCTCCAGAGGCCTCTTCCAATCCCTTATCATTCTGTGATTTTGTAATTCTCTAATGTTTGATGTAATCTTGCATACCTAGTCCCTGGAATATCTTGCATTATTCAATAAACTGTACATTAAGGGACTGCTCTTTGAAAAAGAAAAACAAAGCAGATTTTTTTTAATTTCACAGTGATTCTAGTACATTACTTTGAGCGAGAAGAACGTTATTAGTAACAGGCATCAAGATACCCTGATTTAAAGGATGGGCAAGTTGGCAAGCTGTGAAATAAGTTACAAAAGTTGTCTGGTAGGAAAATAATGCTTTGAAAGCTAGAGAGTGGTCTATAACATGGTCTTTGTCCTGTCCTCCCCCCTGACAAAAAAAAAAAAAACAAAAACAAAAAAACCCTTGCAGTTCCTTGATGCTGTTGTCCAGTATTTTTCCTAACACTTGTGTATATCTGTAAACAAATAAACTCTTTCTTGTACTTAAGTATTTCTAACAGGCTGCAAATTGCACAAGTGATGCTCTCATTTTCGGAGGAATTGCAGTGGAAGCCTCAAAATGTACTAGACTGGATGCACTAGCAACTCCCCTCGCTCCAGTCCCAGGGATATGCTTGGGCAACCTCTGCAAACCAGATTAGAACAGCTCCTAGGACTGTTCATTTCTTTTGGGCAATTAATTAGACTCCATCTTATGAACTGATTCTAAATAAAAGTAATTTTGAAGTAAATCTTTCTTATGTTTGCAAATCTGGATTTTTTTTTTCTCTTCTGACTGTGCTGCCTAAACCCAAAGATGTGCAAAATACCTGAGGATAAGAGAAAAAAAGTGCCAGAAACTGGCAAGTGTGTGATGTCACATGGTACTCTCAATAAAAACATTAACTATCATAACTGTCAATTCATGAAACTAAGAGTAGTAAATGTGCATTTCACATTTAACAGAGTTTCAAAAATCTACTTTCTGGCCAAAAATTTGTTCTTCTTTATATTTAAGTGATCTGTGAAAACGTATCTTCAGTATTCTGCTCAGCAGTAAGAGATATCTTTTTCCAGAAGACATTCTGCTACAGAAAAGAAAGAGAGGAAGGAAGCTGGAGTTAGAATAAAAGTGAACGTTAAACTTAGAAGACAATTTGCAAAACCACAAACATATTTATTTTCACATTTTTATTTTGAAAGTATCCCATATGTTCATATTAAAACCCATCAGTTGAACTTGTTCATAATATTTATCCTGCTACTCATTTTATCACCTCCAGTTGCCATTTCCTGGACAAGACATTGCACGTCAATTAAGAATGGTAGTAATTTCTGATGGAGTAGAACAATTTGTAACAGGAGCAAGATTTTACATACCATGCTAGGAGTATCAAAACCCATAAGGTACCAGATGTTCATCAGTAAGCTCCCTGTGTAGTAAAACAGGATCTCATTATAAAATCAAGAAGTATGTAAATAATCCCAAAATGGTGAAAAATTTAATAAAGATAGCTCATCAACAGACTGATAGGAGTGGGAGTGAAGTTATGCAAATTAAGCTCACAGTTCTTCTACATCAAAGGAACTATCAAAGCCAAATCAGAGAGGAAGGAACCATTACCATCTGCAATTCAGATCATCACTTGTGGTCCCATCATTAAACTGCAGAAACATTGGAACATTCTACTATTAACTCTTAACAAAAAGTGTAACAGCCCCACTCACTCTATTGCATATTTTGGCTCACATGCCACTTACAGCTGAGGACAATAAAGGCTTCTTAAGGTCAGGGTCTAACTTTTAAAATGGCAAGACTATGCCCTATCCCACTCTCTGGTAGTCCTATCACATAGCAGAGCCCTCCTGCAAGCTCTCAACTTGTAGAAAATACAGGATCAGCCCACATCATGATCCTGACCTGCCTGACAGGCAGGAGAGCATAGTGAGAAGGTAAAGTATCCTATGCCTCATAAAGCACCTGAGGTAGATCAGTTGCAGAAAGATGGGAACCTAAGAGGGAAACTAGTTGGTCAAGTCTGTGCAATTAAGCTACTTGTAGAGTTTGACACTAGCGTTTGAGTTTTGCTTCCCTGCATTTTATTTCTGGATGTGTGCATGGCTGTGCATCATAGGGAATGTAAAAAGAAGACAAGTATTTGTTCTGGAAGGGTCCTTACCATGTAATGTCAGTTGGCTAGGCAGCTGTTCTGAGAAAGCTAAGAGAGGAGTGTCGACTTGTTTGCCAGAGTGTTTCCATTCCACACTGAGAGCGGCTGAGCTCTTCCCTGTTGCCATCAATTGCTTAGTGGTATTGCACCCACGTGAGATGAATGCAAGGAAGACTTTATTCTGTATTCTTAAGCTACCTGTGCCTCCTTTCTGGCCATGAGAGAAAGTAGTGATTTATGTGTTACCAGGCAAGGTCTCAATGGTGTCAATAAGAGACCCACCAGTTTCCAAGTGGAAATTGCCTCTGCCTAGAACTTTTACATGTCCATTTGATCTATACCTTATCAGACATCATCTAGCTCTGCTATGATTCAGATATCACTAATTAAAAACTCACCAAGGAGTAGATTCTGACAGCTGCTAACTCAGCAATGAAAAACCTGTTCAAATATTAACAGTAATAAGTGAGTAAGTTCTTCATATGGTGCTCTTATGACCTAAAGAAGAGCGAGAAAAGGGAAGAAATCTTTACACATATATTAGTTCTTCAGGACAGATTATTTTTGGACCTCTTTAGACATCTTTTTTTGGCTTGCTCTCAAGTATAGCAGCTCACTAGAGAAAGACACAGGTGTCCATGAAGCCACCATGATAGTGCCTAACTCATTGTCTCCTCCTGTCTCAAGAGTGAACAATCCACAGAGCCCTCTTCGGTCTCTCTTCTCTACCAATAACATGGATCCTTGCAGTGTAGTGGCTCTCAAATTTTAGCAAGAAGAACACAAAGCATCAGAAGATCACAAGGCATCAGAAGATAGTCTAAAAAAAAAAAAAAAGTAACATAATAAAAATTTTGAAGAGACTATGCATGAATTCCCAGGCAAGCAGGCAATAAAATGGGACAAAAAGGGAAGGACTAAAATGATATGAATTTTAAACTAATTTCATTTGGTTTTAAGTAAAGACCAGTATTATATTTGTCCATGGATTTTATTAAAAAAAAAATGTTCCCTCACTTTACAAAAGTTGAAGAGCATGGGACATAGACACACAACTCTGATGGACTTTTGGCTCAGAAGTGTGCATGCAGCTTAGAAGGTTCTTTCCCTGACAGGATTTAGGCAAAGGGTTTGATAGCACAAAAACGTCTTCCCTTCAATTACGCATCAATTACGACAGAAAAACAAACATCTCGCTGTGAAACAGATCTAGAAGGGCATTAAAATTATCAATGGGCTTTGAAAGCACCTAAAATGTACATTATCTGGATTTACTTACAGCCAAAATTTGATGATTCAAATCTTCATTTTAACCTCTTGTAAGGGTCTTGTTGATTCTCACAAGAAATCTAGAGTTTGGGTTTTTTGGTTTTGGCTTTGGGGTGGGTTTTTTTGTAACAGAGGATTGAACCCACAATGGTCTACTGATTTATCTATTTACTTAAAATCAGTGAAAACAGATACAGTCATATACTGGTTCTCAGGTATGACAAGCTTTCTAAAGCCAGATGATCAAAATAATTGTGTAACAGAGAAAGCTTATGCCTACATTGGAATATTTGACTGTTTCTATAGGAACAGTTATATCATTGTACATTTTATACTGATTTTGTTACCTCAATATACAGCCATTAAAATGGCATCAATCTTTGAATGGCTTTGATTGTTCTAGATTAAAAGAAGCCTTTCACTGTAGTTAAAACTCATTACAAAGCAACGTAGGATAAAGTGAAGAAAATGTTCTGTTTTTACAAAAGGAATCATGCTGATAAAAAAACTACTGTATAGATTCACGTTATCACATGCAATATTATTTTCCACATGAACAAATTCTTAGATAAATTTCTTCAAAGGAGAAAATAAGCAATTCACAGAGTAAAGGGCAATTAGAAAAAAGGTAAATGGTGGAAGAGGAGAGGGAGAGGAGATGGAGAGGAGAGGAGGGGAAAAATAAAAGGAATCACTGTGCAACTTCTGTTGTGCTGTTATTTTATTTGAATGAGGAAAGGCACTGTACTAAGACCACCATTATCTACTCAATTTCTTAGTGATTTGAAAGAGAGAGATTAATAAAGTGCAAATATTCATAAATTACTTAGATTAATGCATGTGCAGGGAGGTCTAAACATTTTAATGATGCATTTCATTCTGTAAAATTACAGGTCTGGAAGGCACCTTAAGAGGTGCCTTTAGAACATTCTCCCTAGGCAGGGCAGGGAGAACTAATTCTGTTTCACTGCTTACACTTACTTGTTCAAGCTTTTCCCAGACTTTCTATTTTTATAGAAGGACAGATTTATGTCCATACTTTTAATTAAATTAGGTCTAATTTTTTATTTTCTTTCTAAGCTTTTTTACTTTGTTGGTATTATCATATCAGAACTAAAACCAACCAACCTTATGAACATGTAAAACTGTTATTCTTCCACCAAGTTTAATGTAATAAATCCACATTTTTGCACAAGTATAAGGATATTATAAAGGTGCAACAAATGTATTTGAGTTACATGAAATTTTTAGATGTATTGACACAATTCACAGTTTAGACTATAGTAAGATTATGTCACCAATTTATATAATACTAATACTACAACTTAAAATGCTATTGCATAAATATATTGGAAATCCTCAGCTTGAGATGAACTATAAATTATGTTCAGCTTTTAGTACATTGTCTGATACAAAAGGTAAAAGAAGAACAGAGTCCAGAAAAAATGAACAAAATTGTTTAGAAGCATAAAATCATACACATAGGAATGCATATAATAGAGAGAGTTGTTTCCATAACTGCAAATGTGGTCAAATTTTAATTCGGTAAACAGAATGGAGAAAGTAAGAGGGACTTGTACGTCTACCATTTTCTTTAAGGCAAAAAGGAAAAGAAATAACCTATTTAATGAAAAAGAAGTGTGTTCAAAACCAATCAAAAGAAACACTATCTGGACCTCATAATATTTTAAAATAAGATTTCTGTGGCCATAATATACTAAGGATGTAAGAGGAACTCAATTTCTAGTAAGAATCAAGTCTTTTAAAGTCAAATAACATAAAAATGTTAGGCTATACAAGACTACTTCAGCTGGATGGAAGAATGTGTGTGTGTAAAAGCTTCTCTGGCTTTTCCAGTTGTACCAGCTCATCTAATCAAAGATTCCACCTTTTCCTACTTAGTTTTCCAATTAACTTTTATCACCTACAGGTACAATAGTCACAATGTACATACACATTAAGGGATAGTGATACTTGTGGTTTAGGATTTATGATAGCAGTATGAGACCAGAAAGAAACTTTCAGTATTGGTAAAACTATTATTTTATTTTGTTGTAGCATTTGGTATCTATTGCTCTCTGAAACAAGATAAGGGACTACATTTCAGATAAACATTTTCACTCTTTATGGAATGTGGCTTGCGTTTAGTGCATAGATAAAAAACCTTTCATTGTAATCATACCGCTCACAATTTCCTATGAAAGTCACCAGTCACTGGAAAACCAAACAATTCCTCATTTAAAACTGTTCATTTTACAGAAAACATGAATATCAGTCAGCTGCTTATTTATCCCAGCACAGCAAACTACCCTTTCTCCCCAACTTCTCTCCCATCCATTCACTCAGTTCATTCAGAAAGTGTGTTATGCAAAGCCTACTGACAGCCTTCTGAAGCAGTTCTTCATCTCCACTGCTTGTCTTCAGTTTCAGCTGCCACCAGATTCCTCCACTGGTAACACTGTTGGGTGTAGTTTTATTTTGTCTATTCTGACTGGCTTTGTTCATAAAACCTAAACATTAATAAAAGGAAAATTTCATTCTCTGGGATGTTCGCAATATTCCATTTTTCACTGAATACTAATTTCGAATAAATAATCTAAATATCTCACCATATATCAAAATATTAATACTCATAGATATATAAAAATATTAATAAGAAATAACTATTTGTTGAATATAATTTAGAAATAAAAACAAAACCAATAATGTTTCTAAATATATTAAAAGGAATTAATTTGCCTCATGAATGAATGATGAAACGAGTTAATTTATTTCATTATGTATGAAAAAGGAGGAACTAGATTTTAATCCTGTCAAAGCAATCACAGTTGGAGAGAACTGATGGCTTAAAGTTAGTACAGAAAAAATGGCATAAAAGGAGCAAGGACTTGATTCCTCTCACTTCAGTTAAAAANTTTCTGAAAAAAACCTTGTATAAAAATGTTCATAAACAGACATAGGAAATTCTAGGAATTTTATAGGAATCCTTCATTGTTGGGCTTGATATCATATTTAGGGAAAAAAAAAACCCCGAAATCTACCAGATGTTTTGAAAAGTCAATAACAGTCTTTCTGTCTTTGAATGTTATATATAACAGATTTGAAACAGAATGGTTGTGTTAAATAGTAGATACATGTATCAAATACAGCAGAAGAGAGAACAGATGAAACCCACAGTGATGCATAGAATTTGAGAGCTTGTGAGTAATTATAATCCTTGTAGTAAATGTTCATATGGAGTGAAATGATTGGAAATATAATTATTTTTTACGTCAAAAGGATGAAGCCACATGGTAAGTCCCTTGCATGCTATGAAATATAACAAAAGTTAAGCCAGTGGAAAAAAAGAGGAATTAATGAATAAGATAACTAAAGTACTGCAATTTTGTCATGAGAGTTGGTCTGGGCCCTCTTTAGTCACTGGGTGACACTTGTTGGTGAAAATAGCATCACAGTAGATGATTTCCTACATGTCTTGCAATTCTAGCTTCTTACAGCCTAACATTATCTGCATTTCTAAGAAAGGCAGTATTTTGTGGTATGATAGATTTGTCAAGTCGTGCAATATCTTTTGATATTTACACTACTAAAAAAGGCAATCATTTAAATCAGAAATTATTATTTCTAGGTCAACTAAAACTTTAATAAAACTATTATCACCCTCAAGATGGCTGACTGGATTTGGTCCTCTCCTGTAGCTTGACAATACTTTTTATATCACGCTGTTAGGTCCAACTTTTAATTATTACAGAAGCTTATAAGTTAGTCACTGTAGTCAACAGCAGAAAGAAACAGTAATTCAAAGTAATCAAATTCCACACAGTAGACATGAATGGAATGCCAGTAAAGTGACAAAATGCAGTATGTACTGCAGCAAGTTCAAAAAGAATGGCTTTTTTCTGACAAAATGTCAGGGCAGGTTGTGAGAGCAGTGGTATTGATTCATGGCTCAAGAGCAATAAAGCCTATGAAGAATGTTTTAAATGAGCAGACAGAGCTTGAAGCAACATGTTAGCTGAAGTATCCAAGCACAGAAAAGTCACTTATATAATGAAATAGTTGTTTGTCATGCAGTCTCCATAGTGTGACGAAGATCCTAAAATTCCAAACTTGGCTAAAGGCCAAAGTTTGGACCTAATGTTCACTGGATGCCGCAAAGACAAGTTGTTGCATGAGCTGCTGTCATCCCTACAGAAGGCACCTTTGTAAAGCCCTTGCAGACATGACGAATTAAAACTTTTTAAAAGTTATGCAAATTTCCAAACCTATTGGACAAGTGTGAAAGTCTAAGAGAAAACTGGGCCAATAAAGTTGGTAAGTGTCATGCAGGAAATAATTCTATTAGGTGAAAGCAGTAAATAGGAAAGAAATTTAAGCAGACAATTTGAATAATAAAATTTCAAGTAATTACTTCTTGAGACCTAATATGAAATCTTTCACTAAGAACCATTGATAATTTACATTTTAGGGCTTAGGTAAAAACATTAAGCAACTGTTCGTAAATTATCAGAATTCAGTATTTATTGCATCAAGATTGTTCCTGATCTGGCTGCTCCATTGCTAGAGATTTACTGTCAAAAAGTCATTTCCCATTTCTTATTGATATGAAAGAGGCAATTGGTGAAACTTCGAGGCTATGCACTAATAACAATGGCAACTGGAATGATTGGATATGGCCTTTGATCTGTAAAAGGATTATTTTTGGCTATTAATCTGCACCAACGGGCATAATTATTTTAGCAAAATTTAAAAATTACCTTGTGTCCTACAATTTATGCTAAGGCTTAGAAGTTTGTAAGCATTTCCTGGGAGTGCTGCCAACTGAATGCAGCTCCTGTCCCACATTATCTCCTCCTCTTCTGCGACAACTGAGAAGTAGGGATATGGTGTAAGCCCTGCTGAGCACATGATCTGTAAACTTGCTTCGTGTAGAAACTGAAAAGCCGTTTATCCCAGAATGAAAGCATGCACAGATGATGTCTTCAGTCTTGGGTACAAGTATTGGCAAAAGGGTTAAGGACTAGGAAGTCTTGGAAGCTGAAGTCCTCCTGCATTTCTGTCTTCAGATACAGCAGCTGAGACTCTGGAGGGAATGTGAAACACCAAGTGACTCAGTGGGTGCTGAATGGTCTCCCAATTGCTGAATGTCTTAGGAAGCAACTGGCACTAACTGGGGTTAACAGGCCAATAGCAATATGTGTCAGGGTCAACATCAAAAACCTACCACTGTGGTGCCCAAGAGTTCCACTCCAAGTAGCCTATTCACTTGAAAATAGGAAACTAGGACTACTGGTGAAATTAGCTACTAAATAGAAAAGAAGGCAAGCACATAAGGAGCAAAATACTGGCAAGAGTTGCATTTTGCTCAATTAGATTATTGTGGTACAATGGGGAAAAGGGGATATACCAAGCAGGATGAAGGAAAATAAAAGAGGACTTGTCTTTTAATTGAAAAATTGGAGAGGACAGAAAAAAAAATCCAAACCCGTTTATTTACTGTCCTGTATCCAGAGAGCTTGCTGCAGCTGCTGCTCTTTCTTTCTGCTGAAAGCCAAGTGGCTTCCCAGACACGGCAAGGAATTTGACTTTCTGATTATGTCCAAAGGAAACACTAGGAAACTTTGTTTCACATTGGTCACTTCATTCCAATTACCCCAGCTCCTGCAGGAAGGCAAAGCTGGCAATTCAATGGCTGCGTGCCCCCACAACATTCATTACCACTAAGCAATGATGTCAGGAATAACATCTGTTGCTACTGTCTAGCTACTAGTATAATCAACTAGGATGACAATGTTGACCAACTGGTACTAAGGAATGACAAATCCTCACCTAGATGTTGACCTCCCTAAACGAAACCATTTACTTACCAATCATCTGAACAAATCACATATTATGTATAGAGACCACAGGCAACAGTGAAATGTCTGCAGAAAGTAAAGGATATGCTAAAAATACCAATTTGGAGACAAAGCCTTGATAAAACCAAGGGAAAGGAGAAATCACTATCCAGGTATATGCCTAGACATAAATAAATTAGGTTGCAAAACGTGGCTTTAATAGTACGGATCACCTCTTGCAGCAACAGATGGTGATGCAGAACCATGCCATGAGCCTCAATAAGTCTCCTTGGGAATTTAGAAAGCTTTATTCTGAGCAAATGAAACAAATCCAGGGGATCTGTTTGGGCACTCATGCAGTCTAGATCCACTGTGGCAGAACAGCCTTTACTGGTACCCTGTATCTTGGAAGTGTTTCTTTACTGAGCTCTCAAGTGAACCTGGAAAACCACAAGGTCCAATTCCAAATATCACTTGGCTGAAAAAACCGCACTCCTCTTTCAAAGCAGTAAAGTCAGCAGGGACTGAATGCATTCTTGGGGAACCGTCAGCTTCTGAAGACTCAAATCATAGACAAACAACAAACTTGTAAGTTACATAGGTTGCTATCAAAACTAACTTCCTACCACCAGGTGCAAAGGTACTGTAAATATTTTTTAAAGCTGTCAGTTTTTAAATGACTCAAACTGCAATTAAGTTCTGTGTATAGAAAAGGAGCTATGCATTTTTGGTTTGTTTGTTGCATAAGCAATTACTCAATTATTTTTTCAGTCCCTATTATGAGATATTGATTGACAAAAGTGATACAGACACAGGCATCCAAGATGCTTTCCAATCTGGGCAACTCTAAACCAGCATGCTGATGAAGTTTCATGCGTACAAGTACACAAGTAGTGGAACTGATTTAAATGCCCTCTTCTGGGAGATTGCTCTTGAAGCATGATGCCATTTGTTTTAAGCTCCACTTTTGATTGACTTTTCACTTTGTATAGGCTCATTAATTACAACTCTATTGTACACATGGCTCTTGTGTGCTGCTCTATGCCAATTCATGCACACTATTTTGACAACTGATTGTAGACAAGCCAGTACAATTAACAGACTATTACTGTTAAAGCAGAAGGATAATTGTGAACTGGACTTAACACTTTTGTTACTAAGCGAATAGTTTTCTCATAAATGTAGTGCAGGGTGTGTCAAAACGCTTGGTATAAATAAGGGACACAATGTAAGGCTGTCTGCTGATTTATTGGTAATCATTAGCATAATAAATTAACTTAATTGGTAATCTATTTTTTCTGAGTTTCCACCATGATGATGCAAAAGAGTGGTCCGTGTTCAAAGATACATATGGTAGACCTTTTTTGTACGTGCAGTACATTTTTTTCTCTGGCCATGCTAGTGGGTTTTAGGCATAAAAGTGCAGAGGTTGTTCTGACACAAGTTGTCTTTATATCATGATCAAATGAGATTACCACTGATGCCTTCAATGCATAAAATGTCATGAGGTTGGAATACTGTCCGGTAGTAATCATACACACACAGATTGTTGACAGCGCTGGTAACATAAGATTGATAGGGGCCCACCTTGCTGTTGGCAATCTTTTATTCTATACCATCATTGAACAGGAGCAAGAAATGGGCAGATCTACAAAGGATGTCGGGCTTTATGTAGAAGCTTTCCGTTAGGGGTTAAACCAGTTTGTATCTAGAGAGTTTTGGCAGTGTGCTACATTCAGAAAAATGGGAATGATACAACACAAGTCACTGAGTAGGTTGCACTGTTCAGTTGCTTAGTTTAAAGAAAACAAGATTCTGGAACGCTATGAAGGAAATACATACAGCATTAAGCTCTTTGTGCTTCCTGAAGTATAAGTAACAAGTGTGTTACAGCCTTTGCTTTGAAGCCAGCATGTTAACTCTGCATTGCTCCAGTTGATCCAGATCGCTGAAGCCAAATTGCTTAACTTAAACTTACACAGACTTGAAACCGGACAGTTTTCCTTGTAAGAATCAACATGTGAGATGGTAGAAGGTGGAAATCAAGAAAAGGAAAATACTGAATTTGTCTCTTGAGCTTTTTTTCCTAAAATGCTCTTAAAAGTAAAAAAAAAAAAAAAAGACAGAGAAGACATATAAGACATATTTAACGAAAAACTCATTCAGATGAACTCATCTAAGTCTTCCCAGTCTTCTTACCCAGGAGGAAAAAAACCAAAAGAATCATATGCCTCTTCAGTTACTCTAATACTCTAGCATACTCTAATCAAAACCCAGTCTTTGAAAATTCAGGGATAAAACCAGTGGCATACAAAAGTTAAATGATCAAGACTATGTAATGTGGTTTAGAGTGAGGAGCACACTGCAGAATGTCTAAAGGAATGGTTTTTTACAGGCAGAATAAAAGGTCATGCCAGCTTGAGAATAACCAATTAAAAAAGAGGAACAAATCACCTATAGAGGCCTTAGCATACATTGTCTTACTGTTAAGATTTCTGGATATGATTCAGTTAGGCTGTGGTTTTATAATGAATGTGCACGTTGTTTTCAATCAGGCACAGTAACTTCAGTTCTTTCAGAAAGTCTCTGCAGTACTGCACACATTTCTGTGCAGGAAATCTTGGACAAATAGGAAAATACTCTTTGAAAGTCCCGAAAGGCTTCAATGTTAACGCTAGTGATAGAAAATCTGAAATCAGGGTGTGAATGTGTGTGCCTATTTACATGTATACATACTTCCTTATGGAGCGAACAAGCATTCCTGAAAACCTGGATAGCAAAGGCAATGGGATGATTTGCTTGAGATGCAGCCGAGTGGTTCAGCTGCCAATAATTGTACAATAAAGTAGAATTATGACTGCTTAAGTGTAAAAAGAAAAACCAACACTTCATTAGGCTTAGGTTAGTCAACAGATGGCGCATAGACCACCAATAGTCTATAAAATATCAGATGGCTGGTGTAATTTCTACACATAACAGAAGCGTCCTTGACATTGACAAGTCAGTACACGCCGTGTAGCAGAACTGGGAGATGGATTTTTATAAAGATATCACATAATTGAAATGATGAGAATGAAAAAAAAAAAAAGTGGTTTGGTTATAAATAAAATCAGGACGGTTAACATTTTTGGTAAGCAAAACCACACAAGTTGGTCCATAGATTATCAAAAACGTGCTTAATTCATTGCTTAAGATTTGACAGTCATGAACATATAAGCAGGAAAACTTCAGTTGCAGTGACCATCATACACTGGCCCTCTATAGCTTTTAATTTAAGCATACTAAACCTCTCCTTGCAGGTGTTAAGAGTATTTCTGACATGTTATCTCCTAAGGGATTCTGGAAATGCTGCTCCCACTTTGCCAATGGCAAAGTTTACAAGAAAATGCAAAAATGTGAAGGATCTGACCAGAGGAAGTATGGAAAAATATTTTCAAGTTTCTACATAGGTGATAAGCAGTTCATCTGCTATCAGACACACAAAAAAAAAATTTGCTGTTTTTCAGAAAAGTAGAAAAAAACAATTGTTGTGATTTAACACCAACCAGCAACTAGGACTACACAGCCGCTTGCTCACTACCCCCACAGCAGGATGGGGAAGAGAACTGGAACAGTAAAAGTGAGAAAAACTCATGGATTGAGATAAAGACAGTTTCACAGGTAGAGCAAAAGCTGTACACGCAAGCAAAGCAAAACGAGGAATTCATTCACTGCTTCCCATTTGCAGGCATCTGTTCCACCATTTCCAGGAAAGCAGGGCTCCATTATGCATCAGGGTTGCTTAAGAAGACCAACACTGCGACTCCAAATGTCTTCCCTGCCACCTTCTTCCCTCAGCTTTATATGCTGAACATGATGTCACATGGTATGGAACGTCCCTTTGGTCAGTTTAGAGCAGCTGTCCCAATTGTGGCTCCTCCCAACTTTTTGTGCACCCCGAGCTTTCTCACTGGTGGGACAGTGTGAAGAGCAGAAAAGGCCTTGAGAGCTTAGCAACAACCAAACCCACCAGTGCACTAACAACATCATTCCCATCCCAAATCCAAAACAGGGTACCAGACCAGATGCCAGTAAGAAAGTCAACTCCACCCAGTCTAAACCAGGACAATGAAAAGGCAAAGGCAAACGTTTCAAAAGCTGGTGGAACTCATACTATAAAACGAGAACTTGATTTTGTAGTAAAAGGAAGTGGTGCACTTAGGTTTAGTACCATTCAGGACAACTTTTCAAAAAGACATGGATGCTGTGGCAGAAAAGAGGGAGATAATAATGGTAACGGTTGGAAAATGCCTCTGTGCTGGTCTGCAGATAAGAGATGCATCTTGTGCTTGGAGAATAATTTGAAATTGACAAATGTTGCTGTAACACAAGCACCATTTAGATCAGACACCAGATAGAAACTGGGAGGTGGTACACATTAATAACTTTCATTGTTTTCCTTAACTGCTACCAACTTAAAAGAAGCCTTGTCATCTTAAAAGCACAGTAGCAACCATCATGACCTTTTCTATTAGTGCTTCTGCCTTGTTGTACAAGATTCTTTTGCAATCCCCACAAAGTGTGTTGCAGAAAAATAATGTTTACCAGAAACAGTTCTTGCAGGCTAGCTGGCTAGGTTGAAGAGAAGCATTTTCCCTTCAAGCATTTTCCATGTGGAAGTCTTCTCCTCACAGTACCTTTTATGTTCTGTGTTTTGTTTTGTGAAATAGAATCATAGAACGGTTTGCATTGGAAGGGACCTTAAACATCATCTAGTCCCAACCCCCTGCCATGGGCAGGGACATCTCCCACTAGACCAAGTTGAATGAATAATGAAGCTTGCGAACAACTATGTGGGGTGGTTTTTGTGTTTTTGTTTTGTTTTAATTATTGAAGAAGGCTTTTTTGGTTCTGAGCAAGGAGACAACTCAGACTGACCATGCAGGTCAGTACCATCTCCTTCTGGCAGCTTGTCCAAAATAATGAGTTTCTAGTTTACTTCTCTTGAAAGCTTATAAATATCAGTGATTTTAATTCAAGCTGCCGCCCTGCTTTCTTTAAAGTCTTATAGAAATGAGGCACATTTATTTTTTGTTTTCTTCATTAAACAGACAGCAAATGCTGTAAGAAAAAGAACTCAAGCAGTATCCAGTTTTCATACTCCTTTAGGGATGAAACATGAGGTGACATGTGACACTTCTCAGCTGGACACTGAAGACTAGGCACTAGGGAAGCTTCTTTCATCACAAGAGACGTCTTTGACAGGAATAAAGATCTTTGTGTGTTGATATACTGATTTCAGAGTGACCGTTCAACCACAGTAAAACCCAATACAAGGAAAAATAAAGGACATTCAAATTAAACAACACTTCTCTTAGGGCATTTATTTTACTTGGTTGCAAATCTTTTTGAACCATTCGCTTACATAAAATTAAATGCTTTTATATATATATAAAGTAGATACAGAAAATAAGTATGATTTCAACTTATATAATTTTTGTACAATTGAAATAAGTTCTCATTTGAATCTTGACCTTAACACTATTGATATTTAGCAGGTCACAGCACTCTTAAAATGTATTTTACATGAAGAATAATATTCTGTGTTTTCCTGCACTTACCATGCAATTGGTGCAAAAACACTTGCAGGCTGACAAAAACTGAGTCAAGCAAAGTAGGAGTTAAGGATGGAGACTATGGCTATTCCCTAATGACAGGTTTCCAAAGCAGGCGAGCTCGCACAACTTTTCAATGTCCAACGTTCTCCACATAGACAATACACACCTTGTTCATTTGTTGGGTATTTTTGTTTATTGTTTCAAGCCTAAAACGATCAAGAAGAACCAGGCTAAGAAACTTAATTTCCTAGTGTCAAAACATTAAATCTGGTATTCGATATCTAAGGTGGATACCTGTGAATTAATGAAATCCCTCTTTTATTACAATGTGTTAAGTAAATTTGTCTTAATGTAATTTTCCTATCTTCATCTCTGTTTTAACTTACTGTTCAGTAAGTATCGCGCCCTGAATATTAGTGTGCACACAACTGTCCTTTTGAAGGCTGCAAAGAACATGAGCGTATTTGGCTGTTGATGACTTCTCTGTAAAGTCCATCTTGCTTCAGGTAAAGAATTCAACTTGCAACTAGGGAACCTCAATCACCTCCATAGTGATGAGAGGCTCTTGTAAGCAGAGGACACAGCTAAGGGCACCTCTGTGTTAGAGAAAAACAAAACCACCATCTCCTGCAATTCAGCAGAAGGAAGGGACAGGGGAAGGGAAAAACTTCAGTCATACAGCCTTCAAATTTGTTCAAATGAACATTGGCTTTTTAGCACCCACTTGTACATTATTCTGGACAAGCAACTAAGTGAAAACAGAGGGCTGGTATCGTATTTTCAATAGCTGATGAACAATATTCCAAAGTTTTTACAGTGTCACACAGCATATCAAAGTCTTAATTCAAATTCAGAAAATAAATCTTGAACATTACCTTGACTCCAGTCATGGAAAGCTCAGACTATGGAGATTCCAGGAGATCTGTTTTCCTTTACTCATTATATTGACTCTTTCCATTCACTCATCCCATTTTCTCATGTTCTTATGCAGCTTTTTCTGTGCTGATGTACAATATCCTATTCCTACTCCCACGTCAACTCATTGCTTGCTAGAGACAGCAGCATTTGTCCCAGTGGTGTTCATTTTGCTAGGTGGTTGGTGCTAGGCCAGCCTGTAAGGAATTCATATTGCAACCATTTCTGCCAGTGGGGTGCTAATTTGGAACTCTTTCCCGCGCCTGCTGCCTGAAAGAAAAAGATTTTTTTAAAAATTCTTTTCAGTCAAATTATTATCTTTTCTGTAAGAGAAATTAGGGCAGGCATAGTTGCACAAAAGCTTTTTCAAGTTATACAACTTCAGATAAATACAAACCTTAGGAACCTTGTGTATGACTTCCATATCATCTGACTATATAAACTAACAGAATCACATTTCTTTTGAATTTACTTTTGCTGTTAACACTTATCAAAGGTTTGGGAGTTTAATACCTGAAGCAGCATTTCTGCGTTTCAAGTGTGCTAATAAGCAACGTCTCTGACCATTTACCACAAGCATTTGAGATGCGTTACTCAGCTTTATCAATATGTGTGACTGCAAAAATTGCCTGCTTCACCACTCTCTCTTCAACCTTATCTGCACACAATCTTATTCTGGCAGTTCAATATGAGGACCACAACTGTACTGGGATGCCCCTCAACCAAGCACCTGACTGCAACTTTCCATCCTGAGCTGTTTGCTTATTTATATTAATTGGACTGGTACATCACATAAAATGCACAGGGACAGTGTCCCTGTGACCACCAAAGACAAAACAGCAACAATACAAACAGCAATGTAATGGCTTGTTTCGATGCCTTTTAAAGACACCTTTCAGAAAAATAATAAATAAAATTGCATACCCCGGTTGTGGTTTTTTGTTTTGGGTGGTTTTTTTTTTTTTCTTGAGGGGGTGCATGGGTTGGGACATTGGTTGGTTTTTTTCTTTTTTCCCTGAAACAGTAGTGCTTCTCCTTCGAAGCTACGGGTAGAGGAGCTCCTACCACGCACGACCTCTTGGAGGGACGACGGAGCCGCTGCG
>VXBJ01007104.1:475304-499189 GCA_013400055.1 Nycticryphes semicollaris
TTTTTTTTTTTTTTTAAGGAAAGTCTGTGAGGGAAGTGGGAAACGGCGTAATCAGTGCCGCTCGCGGTCGGGGCTTGCTGTTGAATGTGATTAAACGAGGGTGAAGGAGGAGGTGTGATTTGCAGCAGGCATCCCTGAAGCAGGGTTCAGAGCTGCGTTTGCTTGGACAGACGGTCCACACAGGGGGCTGCGCACCCTCCGAAGGGCCTGATGCTTCCTAGGCAACCTCTTTCACGTGACAACAAATAAATGACTGCAAAACTCACTCCTTGTTGAGTCAAGATGCTGGTCTTGGTGGGATTCATCGTTGGGGAAGCTTTGTCGTTCTCAGGAAATAATCCCGTTGAAAGCAAAATGACGGATTACAGTAGTAGATTTACAGTCTGCCTTGTGTAGCTACAAATGGATACGTATGTAGTATTCTTGCAGCTTTGGAAGACCCTGCCAGCTGCATTAATAGTCAACTTCCACATTTGTGTGTGGGTGGAGGGATGACACAGAGCTGATAAGCTTGTAAGCCGTGCAGTGATGACTTCTGATACTGGTAACTTCTAATAACAAGGAAGGTGCACTGAGCTTAGTCTTGCAGCAACCAAAAATCTTAAAGCAGTGGAAGGACATGTCAAATACTTATTGAAAAGCTCTTAGAACATTTATGTATGTATTTAACAACTGTCAGTCTCACTGCTGTATTTACATGTGGAGGTTATGTGGTACAGCCTGGGCTGTGATATACACTGGGAAATGTTCTGGCATCTCTTGTGGGTGTTTGATATTGGGAAGAGCTTTTTATACTCTGCCTGGTCTTTTATAAGGAAGGGGTCTATTAAGAGATCTCCGGTGCTTCCCTTTGTTTGAACAGGAGGCACGGGTTGGTTTTTTTTTTTCAGTGAAACACAATGGGCACAGCGATCAATGAACAAGCAAAAAACTTCATTTGGTGTATGTGGGAGCAGACAAAATATTTTTCTCGTTGCAGTATTTACAATGACAAATGTTTCCTTTTTCCTGTCACTTAAAGAGAATGTCAGCAGAGCTGTAGCTGTTACTTAAAAGAGAAAATGGGTAAAAATGTTACAATGTTTTCAAGGAGGAAAAAACCCAAAAACTAACAACAAAACCCCACCTGAACAATTAGTTCTAATCTTAGGTTAGTTTAATTAGTCAGTTGAACTGCCAGTGGGGTTATTGGCTTTCCTCCTCTCCATTTATAAGACTAAGCCTGAAGTAGAATTAAAAGTAGCCTGAAGAATGGAGTGTCCTTATTTAGAAGGTGTTTTGTTAGGATATTGAACAGCAGCTAGGTTCACATCCCTTGAAATGTATACGTTTTCAGTTTTCACTTTGGTTATGTAAATGTAAACTCACTCTGAGTTGTTGTGGAAATAAGTTGCAATTGAAATGTGAAGAAAGCAGATGAAGTGGAAGTGAGGTAGTAGTATGAAAACATAAAGATGGTGTGTCTTGAATTTGAATGAGGAATCCCTTTACTGGAATTAGAAGAAATTGGGGCAGTTTACCGTCTGTTATCTATTTGATATCTAAATCTCATTATTTGAAATTGCAAAGAAGACCTTGTTAGTTCTGTCACTGTCTGTGACAGTTTTAAGAGTAAAAGTGCTAAGAAGCAGAGTTGAGTGCCAAGCAGAGTGGTTACGTTTTGATGGAGAAAACACAGTGGTTGTAGGAAGTGCCTTTCTGTCCTATATGTAAATTGGAGATGAGAGGTGACTGTGTAAATTGACAGAAGGGATGTATTTTGAACTGAAGATGCATAGACAAGCATTCCTTTTTTCTTTTTAATAAGTGTGCTGTTGTGACCTAAAGGAACTAACAAAATCTCTCAGTATTATGGAAAACCGGCCTATTACTGTATGAAAACCCAATGACACAGAGTGTAAGGGGCTGGGCGGAGGGGTGTTAATACATGTGTGAAGTATACAACATGTAGTCTTTATGAAAAGCTATTAAGGTGAAACTTTTCAAAATTGTATTTAAGTTTCAATTAAGATCCTATGTATTCTGAAGGTCTGAAAACGGCAAACACAAGCAAAGTTGGATTTGAGGGATTGTCATCAAGTCATGGTTTACAGAGCAGTAACTGTACAGAAGTTTTGTTTGGTGGTTGTTCTGTTGTTGCTTAAATCCTCATCTTTGCAGCCTTGAGTCCTCAGTACTTTGGGAAGGGGACTGTCAGCTGACATCTTTAGGATGCAGTAACGAGGACTATCTTAAGCTTAATTCACGTATTATAATGGTGACCTCCAAACCAAAGAATTTTTGCCAGTTGAAGTTAATTAATTTGGGTTTTGAGCATAATGAACAAAACTTTTTTTCACCTAATTAAAGGGAATATTGATTGTACATTTTGTAATTAGATTTACCTTTCTGGGATGATGGAGAAGTCGTGTTAATACCGAAGGATGTAGAGAAGGCGGCTTGTAAGCACTTCAGTCAATTCCTGGCCAGTCAGTATAATAAGTGACTTTATAAATGGCTCTAGTAAGTTTCAGTGGAAAAAAACCCCACCCAAGTTATCAACAGATAACTCTTTACAGTTTTGTGACAAAAGTGGATGTATTTCTTGTAAGATACATTGTGTGAGTGGCTTCTGCAAATTGTGAAGTAGCTTCATTCATGTACAGTCAAATGATGCAGTTTTCAAAGCCATTGAGGAGATTTGTGTTATCATCACCTGTTTATTAGAACACTTGCCACATTTCCAGAAGGAACAGAATTTGCATACTGAGCAAGGGGCAGAGACCTTCGGTAGAGACAGAAATGGCAAAACAAAGGAAGAACTAAAGGCCCTGGAGGTTTTGTCAGGAGGGTGAATAACTACCCAAGCTTAGCTACGTCGAATCTGAATATAACTGTGAAGACAAAAACATGGAGGATTTCCATCTAAAAATGAATCTATGCAGGTGCCAGCAGCTCTTTCTCAGGAAAAGGAGTAAGTCTCTATAAGATACAAGTAGGTTTGGAGGAGAAGGGTGTCCCGAGCAGAGAGGTCAGTGTGCCACCTGCCTTGAGGTGAAGTTGAAGAACAGGCTGGTAGCCAGAATAACTTTGGATAGTAACTGGTTCTAACATTGTACACCTAATCTTTCCTGCTTGTGTACATGCTTCTAAATGTAAACTTAATGATAAGAGAATTTAAAACTTAGTTTTGGGATATATGTAGGTACCAAAATGCGGTAAGTATTGTGCAAATATTTTAGGAAAATGGGATGCTGAAATCTATTGTGATTATGGACATGTAGTAGATGACTTCCACACGTACTAGTGACTTGGACCAATCTGGGTTCAACCAAGTCTGCCAATAGCAGCCTAGGCAGGTAATTGTTTGAGCAGCTGAGACCATATAGAAAGTATTACGGAATATTGTGAAAATATTGTTTTTTTTTTCGCTCTTAAATAATGATTGTGTGGTTTGGTTAGTTTTTGTGAATGTCACTTTATAAGTAATACTGTAAAGATAAAACCTAAAAGATTTATTCAGAAACTTGCTATTTCAAATTTATAGGGAGGACCTATGTTTTCCTTCTTCCTGATCATACTGTTTCTATACTGTTGCCTTGCTTCACATGAGTGTTCTGTGTAATAGCGGTGGGAAAAGTTGACTGCCTGTAGTAGACAACATTAAAATTGCTACTGTAGCAGAGAAAGTCTCCTAGGAAGAAGAGAGAGGGAGAGAAAAGATTGCAGGGAAAAGAAAAAGCAAGCATACTATGCAGAGAATGTAAGGTATGAATCAGATTTGCCATTATTTAATGCAGCTTAGAGTGACAACAGCATTTGTATCGAAAAAACAAACAAACAAAACCANTACTATTTCAAGGCAGCAAATTTTTTTCATGAATGCTACTAATAAAAACATGCTAGTGTCTAGATCATAGACAAAATAGCTTTCTTACTAGGCATCAAATGTGAAGAAGCAGCTGAGTTTTCAGCTGAAATCTGTGGAGCAAAACACACAATGTAAAAAGTTAAGATAGTGCTGTTCTAAGAAGGTTCATTTATCTCCTGCTGATATGTGGTAGGTAACTTACAGAGAAAGTGGTCAGAGCTCTGGTTGTGTGGCTTGGTGTAGCAGTTGGAGTAGCTACATGTGTAGCAGTAGCAGTGATGAATGTCTAACAAAAGTAGTCTAACAGTGAAGTCCAGAGTGAAGTGTTGGCAAGCAGCGCTGGTGGTACCCAACATGGTATCTCCATGCTGTCCTCTGCAAGTATTGATACTCGTCCCTGTGGCTGTCAGGAGCTGAGGTGTGTGGGGGTTGTAAAAAGTGGTAAGCATGCAGAGAATGTAAGGTATGAATCAGATTTGCCATTATTTAATGCAGCTTAGAGTGACAACAGCATTTGTATCGAAAAAACAAACAAAACCAAACCCCGCAACAGAAAAATTGAGATGATGTGTGTGCTTTTTAAGAATCTGTTACTTTGTCCTCTGGGTTGCTTTAATCAGTGAGGAGGCTGCTTCAGTGTTGCTGTCATTAGTACTAGGCTGAAAAAGAAGTGGGTCCTCTTGTGGAGCTTTGAATCCAGTTCCAGCCGCATCTATTTTAATAAGATGGTTTAAAGTCAGGGGGTGGGATGGGTGGGAAATCGGTGTTTTGAAAAACACCATAGAGAAATGTCACAACTTGATAGTTGCTGATGTGCAGCACACAGAACAAAAATAACTACAGAAACAATGAAGTTAAAGTGGAGGAGTTACTCTGGGAATAGTGTTGGATTGACATTTCCTAGAACAATGAAGACAAGGACAGAGCGCTTCAGTGTGAAATGCAGCAGCTCTTGTGCAACTTGACCTCCTGTGGAACAGCCAAACTCTCTGGGGGTAGCAAAGGATAGAGAAAGTTAGAGGTTAGGGTGTGTTTGAAAGACTTGGAGGCAGAAGTCATGAATATTTCTAAGAGGGGACAGAGAATTGCTTGTAACATCCTTGATAGCTGACAGTTGATAAACTAAATGCTTATTTGGGGTGGGAGGTAAATGGGAGTTAGAGAAAAGTCAGGCCTGTTCTTGAGAGGGGTACGTTTGAGCTGGCATGAAGTGCTGATGTGCTCAGAAAGGAGCTGACAGAAGTACTAAGAGACTCGGTGCGGCCAAGGCTTTTATTAATTGTGGAGCTTGGTCAGTGTGTAGAAAAGGTGGGTAGTAAACATTTTTTAAAGCAGTGTTTTCTCTCCAGTTAAACATATCCCACAGCAACATAGCAAAAACAGGTATGACATTTCAGCCGGAAATATGTGGCTTCCAAAAGGTTGCCTATGCAAAATGACCATAAAGGTAAATGAAACTGGAATGAAGACTGGGAAGACTTTCCCTACCCCAATATAAAGAGAAAATACTAATGTTACTCTATACTATTTAAATTAAAAATTAAAACAAATTTCTAGTGCCCACATATGGGCCTGTTTAGATGCAGACTGGTAGGTCGGTTCATTGATAGAGTGAAACTGCACTGTGATTTTGGTCTGCAGCTTGAAGAAGGAGAGGTCGCTGAAATAGCTGTTTGTGGTTAACAAGTGTTAAAATAGGAAATACGCATTGAAACTTTACAAATGCACTGGTGGTTGAGGGTTATTCTTCTGAAAGTGAGTGGTGATTTTAATGAGGACAAAAAAACCCAAATTTTTCTGCTTTGTGTTGGCAAGGACCAAGTCTAATCCTGAAAACAAAACAGGCTACTGGGTAAAATAAAAAAAAAAAAAGAAGGTCATAGCAGGCTATTTTAAATCTAGTGACTAAAATAGTTCCATATACTTGGTTGTTCTCACAAAGAAATTTGCTTGATTTGGAGAAGGCTCTTTGTGTAACAACATTTCTCTTGGTGCAGCAAAATAAAAAGGTAGACTACTGGTGAAGTAATCCTTGATGATCTGCAAAGCTGAGTCATATTCTTTCAGGAAGGATACTGCTGTTTTGAGAAAACAGATCACTTACCCAGTAGTGAGGAGGAGGAATTGAAATGACAAGGAACATCTCAAGTGCTTTTAACAGTAGACACTACAGTACATTAAAGCATCTGATTTTCATCCTCTAGAGTAAGTTTTTCTATTGATATTCAAAGAGGAGGGTGATAAATTAGTTGTGTCCACAAAGTTTCACCAAACAGTCTGAATGATGGTAATCTGCTTTAAAGATGCAAAGCCCTGTCCAGTGGCTTCCTTGCCAGAAAGATGCTGTAACTCATCTGAAACTGAAACTGTTGATCCCAGCCTCTTGTGGTTGCACAGAGGAGGAAGAGGTAGCCTAATTGTCTTTGTGCATTTGTTTAAAAAGTAGGCTTGTTTTCTAAGGCTGTTGAGCGGAATCTTCTCAAATGACTTAGTCAAAATTGTTTCATCGCCTGTGCCACTGTTACTGCCATGCATAAGTGGCAGTAGCACTGGTTAATAAATACCACTGCAAATATGTAAAGGGTGGGGGTTTTTCTGAGCTGTGCTGAACTGTGCATCTTGCTGGTACTCTGGTGTTTTGTAACCTGGACCCTACTGAAGAACTGAAATCAGTTATTGCTGTTCTGTGATTATGATGGAAAAAGGAACCTTTACAGGGAGATTAGAAAATTCCTTAAGTTTTTTGTGTCTCGGAGCCTAAGATGATACGGAAGCAAGATGTAAATGTTAGGAAGAAAAGCATAGGCTGCCAGCACTCAAAATATGCCAGTAGCTTGCTTTGTCCGGTATGTTTTGTAGTATAGTATTTCAGCAGAGTGCTTGGATAATTCTTGGGCATCTGTGTAAGAGTCCAGGTTAATGTTATCAGCTTCTCAGTCAGAACATGCGCCTGAGATTCAGGAAGGTTTGTTTTACTGGTGTGCATAGGGATAGATGCATGTTTGTATGCACTGTTAAACTAAATGTTCCAGATATGTTAGCAAACTGACTTTGCATGATGAATCTTTTTAACAAAAAGTTGGAGAAAGTATTCTGGGCAGCAGGTGCCGAATGGGCCTATGGTGAGTAATCCTGATGTGTTCTAGTTGTCTGTGAAACTACCCAGAGCTTAATTACTCATGTTTCCTTGTAGTCTTAATGCATGTATAAGTTATTTGTGAGGTGTCTGCTGGCTGTGTAATCTACCAGTAGTGATTTTTGCGGTTAGCTTCATACATAACTGTTTAGCAATTACAGGCTGAGGGTCTGGGCTCATAGTGAAGTGAGATTACATAAATGATAAAAATGAACAGGAAAATACACTGCAGCCAGTAGGGCTCACAAGGACACGTTAAAAACCTGTTTGCTCTTACGGAGTCCATACCGCACTTCCTGCGTCAGTGAACTAAAATCCAAAACTTCCACATTTTATATTAAATTCCTGCATTTTTGTGCATCAGTGAAACCTGCAGCCTTGTGAGACACTATCAAGGCATTTGTTCAAAGCCTTTTCTCTAAGCTTTGTGATGGTAAATAACTTTGAGTCCATTGAACAATTAAAAGTATTATTGCTGAGATTTCTTGAAAAAAGAATGTTGAAGTTTTGGGGACTGCTTGTTTTCAGACCCCAAACAGATGTTAAATGTTTGGATGAAATGAGGTGATGTTTCTTAAAACTTGGCCCAGATAATAATGGGCGGATACATCAAGAACAACGGGAGAATGTGTCAAGAGCATCCCAAGAAGTGAGTTAGAAGATTGTTTAAATACTAGATATTACTTGGCTAACTTTGTATGCTACGCAGTGAACTTTGCCGTACCCATTGTGTAGTTACGGGTTATATACTAGTTATAATGCACTACCAGCATTAAGGTAGTAAGTTCTTCACTTTCCAAATGTTTATTATGCTACTGACTTCTGGACATGTTGGGTTTTGCAGCATTGAGTGCAAAGATGATACAATTTTCTGAGATCATAAAAATGTTCCACCCTCTTCTAAAAAAGTTAGGCTAAGGTTGAAGTGTCTTGGCCTTTTGTAATTCATCTGGAATTAGAGGAAGTGATATCTACAGCTAAAGGCAACTTCTTCTATCTGTTACTGGAGGGAAATAAAATGGGATCTCATTTCTCTATTAAAGAAACCGACCAACCATGATTTTTCTTTAAAAAATAAAGCTTTAATCGCTAAGCCTTAATCCCTGTCTTCATTTATTTATTTGCTTTATTGGTGTTAGTTAGCAAGTCTATTTTGGTTGCATATTGCACATCAGATTGGTCCTGAAAGAATGGGAATGGGACAGTTACAGCAGTAGCTTGTGCTCTTGCTTTGCACCCCTTGAAGTCACACTTTATGTGCCTCGAGTATGTGTTTTCTGCAATTAAGGATAGTTGTTGCCACAATTTACAAAGTTCAAAGAGGAAATCAGTGCTGTGCATTGTTTTACTGGCACGGGGTTATGTGAGCCAGGCTTCTGTAAGGACAACAACGGCAAGCCAAAAATTTACTAGGACAGTGACGCCTTTTCGGATGGAAAGATGAGGTCTGCCTCTGTAACTAATAACTTGTTAATTGCCTTGTTAAAGCTTTATATGGAATAAATAAATAAAAATTAAGAAAGCAGCTTCTCCAAATGTGGTAGAGGGCTGTATTTGGAAGGAAAACAAGGATACTCACTTGACTGAAATTTTTGCCTTGGTGGTTGAGCAGAAAATTACAAACATGAAGTTCATTTCTGTTCCCTTTATGGGAAAATTCTACTGTTCGTCTATGGAATTATCAAGGCAACAGACGAAATCAAGCTTGATTATAAGAAAGTAATATAATATGGTCTGGCTAGTGGTGATTCTTGTGGAGGATAGCCATGGCATGCTGTTACCTGTCAGTGCAGAAAGAGCAATCAATATCTTTTGTATTACAATATGAGGACTAGAGTCAAATTTGCCTTACCTTAACTTGGAACAAGGGTACAACTCAGCCAACAATAACCACTCAGCGTGTGTGTGCTAAACAGTTTTTTTTTTTTGTTTGTTTTTTTAAAGCTTGGAATCAGATGCATCCTTCCCTAGCCAAAGGGAAACATTTGAGAAGCTGTGACGCATTTACACAGATGAAGGAAGGAAATGTCCAAAGGAGTCAAAAGCTAAAAATAGATCAGTTTACTGAGCTGAACTCTGGGTGGGAATTGAAGAACTAAATATAAATCTAAATTTGAACCTTTGTGACTTACATAACNTTGGAAGCTATCATCTTTCCCTAATGGTGAAGACAAAATAAACGTCTCAGAATGTTTAAACTTTGTGTAATGGAAAAGAATATTGGAAAACCTCCGCATATGCAAGAGTCTTCTAGATTACTGTCCTTAGATGATGACGATATTGCTAAGAAAATCAGGACAAGCAACTTTTCTTTCTTTCTCCCCAGAGCAATAGTATACTTTTTGGGGGGCACTGAGCAAACCAAACAATACTGCTAACTAAATCTGTCCTTTCCCAGTCCAATAAGGTGGGATCAGTGCAGCCCTGAGGTTTAGTGGCTCTTTACTGGCTGCCAGTAGAGAGCAGTTCTTTTATGATTTTATACCCAGTTCTAAACTTTGCATTGGAGAGGTGACATGCATACATATGGTTAATGCTTTGACTTTGTCAGAAAAAGAAATGTTACGGTTAAAATAGATGTGGCTACAAATATAGTAAATGTAATAGGAAATTATGGGTAAAAATGGTAGCATTAATTAGATTAACTTCAAGCATGTTAACTGTCCTTTCCCTACCCCCTCCCCCCCCTTACAGATGGGAGTGTTGGATTTTATATTTAACACCTTTTCTCACTGTATTGTCTGCTGTAGAATGTTTGCTTGGAAGATGTATAAATAGTTGTGCTCTTGTTTGCTTTTTGTTTTTGTTTGGTTTTCCAGAGGAGTCCAAGAATGTTTTTGCAAGGTTGTTTTGAAGAAAGTTGTTGTCTTTGGTTACTAAAATAGTATTTATTCCAAGCAGGAATTTATCTGTTTACAGCAAAATGCCACAGTTTGTAGCAAAATGACTTGGCTACCTGGAGTTATGGTATATACCAGTATGCCAATTTAAACTTTGTATTTATAGAATATGTTGTATAGTAAAGTGTAAGAACTACCGTTTTTAAAAATATTATTTTCCTAGAATATGCTTTTGAAATGGACTTGTCCATGTTGTTGCACCCACTGTGTTAACCCACTGTTAGAAAGTTAAAGCTATAAAAAACTATTCAAAAGACCAATCACTTAGCTGAGCATCTGCTTCATCTGTGAAGTTTCTACTTGTAGGCAAGTTCATGATGAAGGATCTGAGCAGGATGTGACTTGCAGGTCATGTTCACTGAGGCAACTAGAGTGGGTTCACAGAGCAAAAAGGTGCTCTTCTCCATATTGTTGTAGATGGTCTCTAGGCAGTGAAAAGGAAGTGGTAGAGCCCTGCATTTTATTTTGAGAAGGTAAGGATAGATATACCTTGAAATTAAAGCAGAGCATTTAATGGGCAGCTTTAAGTTGTCTGTGCTGCCTGAGTTTGATTCCCTTCTGTGTGTACGTTGCAACTTCTGTACATTTTGATGCAGCAGAGAGTAAAAGGAAGGTGGTTGTGTCTTGAGCAGCTAACATGGTATCCTAGGCTTTAATTTGTTTCTTTGTGCAGCATTTTCAGTATTTGGGGTAGAAATTTCACTTCTAGTTGCGTCTTTTCCAAATACTTTGTGTTCTGCACCTGTTCTAGCTACAAAGCTTCAGGGGTGGGGGTACAAAACTGCCTGGTTTGGGTTCTTCTAATTTAATGAGGCTGGTCTAACCACAGTGTAGATAAGTGTCAGAGGAGGGATTTTTTTCCAGATTGGCCTTTTACTCTCTTAATTGTCATCCTCACTTGTGTGATCCCTTCTTTTGTTCCTTTTCCTCAATAAATAAAACGGAGGTCCAACAGACAATAAGCTCAATCACTAGGCATCAGTGTTCATCTCCACAGGAGGTCCATTATGTGTACAGAGATAAGTAGGGAGTCCTATGGAGAAGCACTGCATAGTTTGAGTGTTACAGCATGTGTACTACACTAACAAATAAGGGTTGCACAGGCAACCTTAATGTTGTATTCCCTAGTTCTTGAGTGCTTTTTGTGGTAGCTTCAATCAAGCCTGGTCCTAGCTCAATTCACTGTTTAGTGCTTATGTAAAGTTTTCATTAAATGCCTTAGTTGATGATAGTAGATGACATTGGTTTTACCAGACTGCACTGTATTACTGTATTACATCTGAGTTATTTTGGGAGTAAAAATGCATTAATTCACTATATAATATTAAGCAAGGCAGATGTGTGAGCTGCTTTATTCCATAGACGTGTTGAGGAAAGCAACTCTTCAAACAATAATTAAGTACTTGGAGAATTTTGGATTTTTGACAAACAACCTGAGTATACTTTACTATCAAATTTCTGAGCTTTTGTGTCACTTGAGCATCATATTGGTTCTACCATCCTAGTAAAAACTAAATGAAACAAGATATAAAAATTGTCAAGTATCAAGGAGGAAGGAGCCAAATGCTAAATTATCCTTTCAAAAGCTTATATAAAATTAAGTTCTAAAAGACAAAAGTGTGTTCAGGTGAGGGAAGCCTTCCACAGCATGAGAGGCTATGTTTCACATGCAAAACCCCCATGGAAGAGCAGATGACACTAAAGGACTTAATTGGAAATATATATTGATAAGTCACCTAAGTTACCACATTAGGTTTTGTGGGGTTTTTGCCAGCTATGTGGATTGTATTAAGCATACAACTGGTAAAATTGCTGCTTTCATAAGAAGGTTTCTGAACTGAGATGTCATGTAACCTCTGGGGAAGGACCCAAATGGAGATGAAGTGGTGCTTGTCCTCAGGACAGGAAAGAACTATGTTGCCATGTAAAAGTCACATTTCTCCTGTGTTTTGGAATAGAGATTGGCTGAATATGTGAAACAACTGTTTCCATAGTAAGCTATATCTCTTAATGCGATGAAATGAATTCCTTATTGAAGGGTGACCGGGAAGACAGATAATTATCAGAGACAAAACAACCCCATGTATCCATTGTGGAGTCTTATGTCAAAGGTGACAAACATCTGGAAATGTTACAGTTATTTAAATCTTCAGTATTCATTTGTTTCCAAGTCCTCTTGTTGGAGATCAGTTCTCTTGGCTTTCAAGCAGCACACAGAATAAGGGCAGTATTACCATCCCCATTATCATGAAGAATTAATTCATTCTATCTAAATATTGCATTTCTTATTCAAGCATCTATTCCTTTTGCAGAAAAAATTGAGAACAAGGCCAGAATCCAAGCTGAAATTCTTGTTCCTGTTGTGCTGCTGGTATTGTGGTTGAAAGGGAGGGATAAATGATCAGAACAGTTGCTTATGCTGGGGACTAGTCAAACAATTTCTAACCAGTGAGGCAGGACCTCTGTGTGAATTGTTGAGTGTGTGGTAGTTGAAGTAGAGCTCTGGAGAATAAGCTCTGCTGTCATTATCTTGGTTCTGCCCAACTATATTCAGGTTTGGCACTGATGTGAGATGTAGCCTTCGAGAAGGCATTGATACTTGGGCTAGGGGCAGGCAGGAGCGTATCTAAGATGATGGAAGAGAAAATGGAGGGAGGAGAAGATAACTGACCGAATTCAGGATGAGAGTCAGGTTTTTTTACAGAAATACTGGAAATTGCCACACTACCTACCTACTGCAAAAGCTGCTGTCTCTTTTGTGGTTAAGGTCTTAGAGTAATACTGAAACAGAACTAACGGTTCTACTGATCTACCCAGGCAGATTAATAGATGCAAGGAAGTTTGAGTTTTCACAGGCCATTTGACAGAAAATGTAGTGTTTCCCTGAAGAAACTACTGGTTTCAAGGCCAAAGGGAAGGTTTTCTTGTTTTAATACAGGGCACGAGAGGGATGAGTCTAGACAGAAGAATGAGAGAGAGCTAATGGGTGTCTGATGTAGAAGACTTGGGGTTTTAAGTGCAGTAGAGTCACAAAGAGAACTGACCCCTGAAAGGAACGGGGAGGTGGGTTGCTTTTTTATGTACCATGCTGCTCGGATATTTGGTTTACAAGGGTGATGTGTGCAAATTGGAGAGAGAAATTGTTAATAAGCCCTACCCTAGATAGATCTAATGTTTCTTTATTCCTTGAAAAGAAGGGCAGGAAATAGGAAGGGAACTTGCATAGAATTCTTTAAGTTTGTACTGCAAAGTACAGTCTTGATAACATAACATGATTTTCTCTGAGTTAACCCGTTTTTACCTTAAAATTAGCTTTTTTTCTGTACCACTCTTCCACAAATGCCTGCCACTCGTGGTAAAAATGTGTTATTTGGGTTTCTGTGGAAAGAGCAGTTGTTCTGGGAGGTCTCCAGCACAGTCTTAACTCCACAAGGACCCAGCCCATAAAAAGGTTTGTTGTTACTCTGCTCACTCTTGCCTCTGATCTGGCAGGAGTACTGCGAGGATGTGTGTAAGAGCTGTACTGATCTCAAGAGATTTGTTGAACCTTATCTCTAGGTAATCATATTCTTGTGTTCGGATGAGATTACTAATCAAATTTCAATTAGAGAAATGTCATAGCTGTAGGAAAATAAAGCTATTTGGAGATGTTGGTGATTATTTTGCTGACAGTCTCCTCTGCTTAAGGAGGCTGATCAAAACCTCCTGCATCATCAAATGTGTGCTCTCGAATAAAAAGGAATCATGACTAATTTCAGGCTGACTTCTTCCTGGGGACTTTTTCTTCTTTGTGGTCAAAACTTGTTTTTGATGAAATAGTAGGAGATGTGCAGCATAAATTGCTTTGTATTGAACCCATAAAGAGGCTGCCAAATCACCATCTTTTTGATTGTTGCCTTCTAGTAAGTTATGTTGAAGGAAAAGCTGATATTATTAATGTAAAGACAGGTTTCCAGAAAGGACGGTTCATGTAGCTGAAAAACAGAAGCTGAATTAAGAAAATGAGTTAACTTGAGTTTACTCCCTCAGCTAACAGTAATTTCAAAGTTAACGTATTCTGAGATGTTGCTTTGACAGCAATCTTGGATCTAATCCTGCAGCATGCAATTAGAATTGTCATTCTCTGAGATACTTAAAAAGCTTATAACTGGCTTCAGTTTAGCACAGAAAAGTGAGTGTGGCTGAGATTTTTTTTTCAAATAACATCTACTTCAGTAGTTGCTATCTGTGCAGTTTATCTAGTGTTAACAACATTCAAGTGTCTAAAATTAGGAATATATTGCCGTAAGAAACAAGCAAACCACAGCCCATACATTTTGCTCACTGACTTTAATATAAACAAGGTGTTACTGTTGGGTGCCCTGCTTTTGTGGCTTATTTTGTCAGAGTTCAGTTAGCCAAATAGATGAGATTACTAATTGGCTGGTAGCTTGAAAATGGTTCTTAATTAAAAGCATACGTTTTATAAAGATAGCTGTGTATTAATGAGGTAATTTTATGTTTTCCTTTAAAACTGGCCTTGCCAAAGGGAGACTTTGCCATGGTATACTATAACAGTAGGAGTGGAATGGAAAGACAGGTCGAGGCTTTATGCACAGTTGAAAAAACTAGGCTTAAAAAAGCTGTTACAGAAGAGCCATCCTGATAAGAAAGAACAAAAGTATGAGGGTAGTAATTTATAGCAAATGTAATGCACAGCTCTAAACAGAATCACAGGAGTCTTTAATGGCCTAACTTATATATAAAATGTGAAAATAAATACCAGTGTTCTCCTTGTGCTGCTGGTAGTTCTCCCTATGAATGTGTTCTGGTCTGTTTCTACGGCTAGAAATGGTTAGTCAAGTTTTGCTGAGGCTTGATGTCTGATAAAACTACACTTTTCCTTTTTCTGGCTCTTTTGGATATCTGTGGTTGTTTGCCCGTTGCCCTACTTCTTAGAGCTGGTGTGAAAGTTTTTCCTGAAGCAGTGGCTGTATGCCTGACTCTGCTGTGCTTAGTACAGTGATCCTGTAGTCTGACTGGCTGGCTCCTGTGTGTTGATAAAGAGTTGAATGTAGGCTACACAACTTGAGTTCCTGAGGAAAAAGAGGTCGTACGTGTCTTCTTTAAAACATTTTTAGTTACTACATCTCTGCTTTTCCCTTAAGCTTTCAGAGATGTATCTGAATATAGCCTCAATTAAATTCCTGTCCTTTGATGAAGGAAGTCCTTTGCTTAATGTGTAGCTGATATACTTGGAACATTAGGGCATCATTCAGGATCCAAAATTAATTGCTGCTTGGGACTAATAATGCCACGTGGGCATTGGAAAGAACATTGTCTCTTTCAAAAGCCTTCTGAAATGGTCAGCTTTGAAAATAAGGTACATAATTATTACATTAAAAAAAATACTGTGAGTATTGAATCCTCCTTCTCTTTTTCACTTTGTAGCAGCAAAGGCAAGTAGATATGTTCTGTTGAAGATGGCACAAGTTGTAAGAGGAGACTCATACCTTCCTTGCTGCCTTCTTGTGCTCTCTCTCCCCTCCACTAGCTCCCAATTGGAGGAGGGAAAAGCCCAAAGCTGGCACAAAGGGAAGAGGGGATGTCATTCCAAACATAGTGACTAAAGCATCAGTCCGTGGTAGAACAATGTTGTTTTAATGTGGCTAAGGCCCTGTTCTTTCCTTTGTATTGTATTCCTTCCTGTTTAAGAACATTGTTTTTAAAATACATTTCTATTAGATTGAATGGTAGGAACTTCGTGCTTATTGCTAAAGTATCTCTATTAATTGGTTGGTGCAGCTCTTTCAAGTAGCAAAACCAAAAAATAGTTAAGGGGGCATTGGCTGTGGAATAGCCAGTCGAGTTGTTCGCAGAGCTGTCAAAGCACACTAGATGCATGTGGAGTTAAGGCAGAACTAGGGAGGAGTTTAAGCTCAACTTGCCTTTGGGAGCTCAACAGTGGAAGAAGATCCATCGCTAAGGCAAAACTGGCAGATAATGTGGATCCCAAACATCCAGCAGCTGGTGAAATAGCCCAGATGAATCTCTGGTGAGTAACTGATGATTGTTAAGGAACTTGATGCCAGTTTTCATGGTGTCTTGCATTGTATCATCTAATATAGAAGATCAGGCTTCATTTGCTTAGTTAAAGGGAACACCTAACTAACTAACTAATTTTCAGTAATGCTTGAGCTAATATCCAGGCATTTCTGTGACTTGAACTTCAAAAGTAAAATTGGAGGTAGCTACTTTACATGTTCTCTCTGACTCATTTCTGTGACTTGGATTGGACTGGTTGTGGACAAGCAGGGAAGGGAGCGCTGCATTTTTTCAGTGATTGTATAATTAAATTCATTGATGGTAGGCCAAGAATACTGATCACAAGGGTTGGTGCTGAATCAGAAGGAATACTTTAAATGGCGCTCTGTTGAACAGAGACATAATTGCCCTCTCTTTCCCCTTCTTGGCTTATTGGATGGCTGAATTGCTCATTTCATACGTGACTTTGAGTGTGACTGGAGCTGTGAATCAGTGTTTGTTGGAGTTCTGCATCTGGCTTATGTTCTGACTTCCCTTTTATGAGCTGGAGAGGCTGTATCTGTTATTACTAACTACGTAGTGAAAATCCTCTTAAACTCTCCTTGTTATGAGTGGGTGAAAATGTTTGGCAAGCACACGAATCAATAATTGCTTATTTGCCTCACTGCTTCTTTTCAAAAGCTTCACTGTCCTTTTCTGTGTTTGCACAGATAATCGATGTCTGTCTCCAAATGATAATTAACAGGGATAGATAACTTTGGGGTCTTCCTGTACAAAGTCATCCTGCAACTGTGTCTCTTGGAAGCCACTCTTGCTTATTCCACTTCTGACCTTGTGTCAGCAGCAGCAAGGCTTGCATTTAAATTGCAATAGCTTATATGCAGTTATGCAGATTATTATTTTAGTTAAAGGTATTCACTGGTTTACCATGTTGCTAAAATGCCCGGAGCTCTGTGCATGACAAAAAGAATAAGTAAACTGAATGAAGGCTATTAAAAGGAAAATATAAACACTTGTCTTAGTATGAGGAAAAGCACTGCATGTAACGTGACCTGGTAAGTTTTCATAAAGAAGAGACTGGCTTTTTAATGGCCTTGTCTAACATGTCCATTTTGTTCTGCTATTGCTGGATGAAATTGAAAATTAAAATGAGGGAAAAATACCTTCATGATTACAGTTTTCCCTTGGGAACTATTTCAGTTGTGGCTTTCTCATAAGAGAGATTGTGGCTTCCTTTCTATTTCTGCAGCATGAAAATTCAGGTTTGTGTAGCCTGTTTCTAAAGTTAAGAACATTCTAGATGCCAGTCTGGGAAGATACAAACAACTTCCAGGTGCCTGCAATTTGCAGAAGTCCCAAGCTGAATCAGATTGTCATCCTGATGTGACCTTTGCCAAAAGAACTGCAGTAGTACATGCACAAACTGTCTATGCAGTATAGTAAGGAGAAGACAAAGCAATCTATTTTAATGCATGAGATTTGTTTGCTTTTTCAGAGTTGAATTTCTGTAGTGGAAAAGCAAGCTTTTAAAACTGTTTTACTTTGTTTGCTATTCAGGTCAGTGGCATCTTACTCCACTGGAGGACTGCGAGATAGACTTGAGCTGTTCATGCTGTTCCGGTGGGGTTCACTGTCACTGGGTGACTTGCTTTGTTTCATCACCTGCCTTCATCATCCACTGAAAAACTACTTTGGGTACCATAGTTTGTGCCACTGAAAAAACTAAGTTTTGGTACCATAACTTATATTAGCTGGTTAATAGCACAGTTAAAGCTTTAAACTACATTGTTCCATAGATTATTTAAACCACAGATGCAATACCTGTACCTGCCCAAACCTTAAAGTAGGTGTAGATTGTTTGGGACTCAGTGATATGATCTAATGGCAAGAAAGTTTCTTCAGTGGACAAAAAGTGGGGGTGGGTGGGAAAGATGACTGCCCTGCATTCAATAGGCCTGGAACTGCATATAATCTGTTTGGGTATCTAGAGCCTTTTAATAGCTGTTTCCATTACCAATTTAGTTCAGATCAAAGGATGCATCTGAAATGTGTCTTTTGATTGTCCCATTTTACAGTTCTTTATTCTCCATTGTGAAGCATCTTAGGTACATCCTTTCAGATGAAATTGAAACGGAAGACATGCTCTAGTAGATATTAAGTATGCAGAACAAGACAACAGGTAATCAAACGTAAAACTACTTGTAAAACATGTAGTTTGGCCATTGAGGCCTCTGCATCAAAGTTTTGCTGTACTGACCCTCTTTTGTTGTGCTGTGTGACAAGCTAGTGTAGACTCAGCCAAAGAGGGCCAGCAGGTAAGTCCTGAAAGTCAGCAGATGCTCTAACAATGTAACAAAGACCTTGTAGTGACAGAGTTAATTTACTGTATGAATTGAATGATTACTCTGAAGAAACGGATTGTGCTTCACAGCCAGGGCAGTTAACCTTTCTTGATACCAAAATAGTCTTGAGACTGCAAGGGCTTGGAGAGCTGAAGGCAGGGAAGAAATGGCTGCTGAAGTTTATAGGTATGAGATGAGGGGCTTGATGCCACATGTGGCACAGCAGCTGTTGCAGTTGTGCTGTCTTCTGTGGCAAGGCACATAGATTACTTGTCCGCATCACCCTAATGGAGATCCCAGTTTTGACTGGTACCTGTGCTTCAACTTTTGAAGAGTGTCTAAAAAGCACAAGTTGATCACTAATGCTCTAGAGAGGGAGAGATGTTCAAGGTTCTCTCATGTGACTGGATGGAAGGTGTTTTTTTTTTCCTCTATTCACCCTAGAGAAAACATGGTTTAGGTGTCACTGGGAAGAAAACCTTACTCTTCTGTTTGTCAGAAATGGTGAGTTGTTTCTCTGTAGAGCTGTTCAAAGCCAAAAAACAAATGAATTGCTGTAGGAAGACAGCAGGAGCAGACATGTGAACTGAGTCTCAAATGCAGATATGCTGGAGAAATCCTTCTCACCCAAAAGCTGCTCCCAAGTTTTTTATTCAGAAAGGAGCTCAGTAACTAAATTGTCTTCAATAATCGAACACTGGTCATACCTTTGGAAAAATTTGAAATGTTATTGTCATCATTAGTTGAAGTATTTTTGCTATAGGATGGAAAAGTATAGCTCTGACTAGTGGATAGTCTTATCCTTTCATTGTGCCCCTTCTTGTAGGAATAAATTGTTAGATCCTAATACTTAAGTAAATATTGGAGTTGAATGCTGAATGCTACTAATTGGCTTAGCATCAGTGTAGAACTTAAAACTCAAGTAGCCTGGCTGTGATAGCTAGATTTGGCTTCCTTGCCTCACCTGCCACAATTTTAATCTCTGTAATAGAGGTATCTGAGAAGAATATTTTCTGCAGTCTCAACTGCTTGGTTGCAGTGTCATTGTATAATCTCAGTCCAAATGTTACTGGCTTATGTGTTTGAAAGGTTGCACTTTGGTGCAGGTGCCATCACACCCATTTGTCTTCTCTGTGGGTGGCTTCTGGAACAGGAACGTGTCAGGGTAACACCAGAAGAGAAGTAACATTGGAAGCTGTAGGCAGCATTGACCACTTATTAAAAATCCTAGTGTGGAGCCCTTGTACTTAATGAAGATGTGCTGCAGGGCTTAGTGAAGGTCCCGGCTGGCAGTAAGGATTTGTTGAGATCCTGGCTCTTTAAGGGTTGCTGCCAACCAAAAAAAAAAAAAAATATTTCCAAGACCTTGATTCTTTTGACTGCTGAATGTGTTTGCATTGCCCAGGAGGAGGTAACTAAGGTGAAAATTTGGATTTCTGAAGATCTACTGAGAGTAAGTTCATTTGCTTTTGCAGACTTGTCTGGAGAGATGTAAGCTCTGGCAGATGAGTGGGATGCCTAATTTTTTTATCTATTATGAGCCATAAGTTGACACTATCACATGAAATTAGGAAAAAAAAATATTTTAAAAGTCAATTTAATCTCAAAGGGTCAAAGTGATGGTGCTAAATGAGTCCTCCAATCCCTCAAAACTCTCAAGTGTAAGCAGTGTATTCAGTTCTGATATAAAAAGACTTAGTGTTGAGTTTGAAAAATTGTCAAAGTCTTTGGCATCATTCATAAGATTGTCTGCCCAGTCAGAATTATATACATTCTTGGCAATATATTCATTTCTTTCAAATGTGTGTGTTATAAATGTCTTGCTGCCTTGTGTTGCAGATCTGGTTGTCCAGCTTCATTTCACGAGAGGGAGGCTAAAGTTATGGTGTGACTTGGGGGTATTTGATCATTAGTAGATTTAGTTTGAATTTTGGATTAAGCGAGTACCACTAAATAGCATTTGTGAAAAGAAAGTTTATTATGTTTCAGATGACTGTGTTACCAATGATTTTGTGGAATAAAAATGGCATATTTTTTTTTATCCCAGAATCAGAGTTGTGAAGGAACGTGTATGAGGAGATGGAGTAAATCTTGTTTTAGGAAAGAATTCAATTCAACTTTGCTTTCTTTGGCTGCATTAACAGCTTGAACTGTTGGTTTTCTAAGCCTGTTTTTAGAGCTCAACCTGGACTTTGTGTGTGTTGTTTAACATCACAGTAACAATTTGAGGTTGCAGGGAACTTCAGGCATGTGTCTTTGCCTCTTCCCTCCTCAGGGAAAGGAAGAGGTTGTGACTGGAAGTCACTCTGTGACCTCTCGGGGAAGGCGGCTGGTATGGATAAATGTGCCTGCATCTCCTTCAGAAGAGAACAGACTGTCACCCAGTCCCTTACTACAACTCTGTGCTCAGAGAAAGTGAAACAGTTTTTCTAAATTGTGCTTAGTTATCAAAGAAATCTGTGGCCTGAGAAGGGTACCTCAGCCTGCAGTATGTTCTGGCTTCCTTCTGTGGCTCCCAGTGTCCTAAACTTTGGTGCATTTTTCTCTCCTCTTATGAGTACTTGTAAGGAATTGTAGTCATTTGTGTGACTGTTAATAAAGCAAAATCAAAATTGTCAGGCATGATTGAAAACACTCCCTAGAGAGTCCTAATTGCTATATTTGGAGCGGTGTCTAGAAAGAAAAGAGGGAGTATTTGTGGGGTAATTTTCATCTCTCTGGGTACAGCCTCTGTCATAAACTACCACTCCATTTTGCAGTCAGTGCTACAAGGGTAGAAGTCCCTTGGTGACAGAGCTACTGAATTCAGCAGACGTGTTGATACCAAGCAGGAGATCTCAGAAGAGGTTTTACTGGAATATAGAGCTCCAGTGGGAATGTTGACTCAGGCTGAACTCTGCCACTCCCCTGGTGTAAGTTTTGCTACATATTGCCAAGAATTGAGTGTCATCCTTTTCAAAAGTATCCCTTATCCCCAGTTGCTTATTTAACTAATAATTTCATATGAATAAAAGACCACACATGGCTTTCATATTAATTATGAACACTCAGTTGAGAGGAGCAGTTTTTGCTCTAACCTGAATACTGTAGCATGAACATGTTTCTTGGGTAACAGTACAATGACTAAAGCAATGTTTTTGGTTACATTGCTTTTTTTGATGATAAATTGTGGACCCAAGTTATCACACTATACTACTTCATGTTATGATGTTTGGGTGGTATGCCAACAGGTGCTGTTAACTATGGAACTTATTATTAGCAGCTGAAATTACTGTCTGTAATTTTTTTTTTAAATGTCTTAAGCTCCAGGAACATGAAGAACTATTGTCCCTACAGGTCAAACCAAATATGTGTCTGTCCCATTATCTTACCTTAGCTGGTAACCAAACCAGATGCCCAGGCAATACTCTCTAAGGATAGGATAAACCTCTGTGGAGCTTCTCCTTTGTGTTGCCCCAGCATACAACTTGATCTTTCAAAGCCAGACGATATTTTTGTATTTTCAGTGACCTGCAGAGCTTTGCTTTTCTACTAACATGCTAAGTGTCCCCTTGGCCTTGTGTGTGCTTTTATATATTGAAAATCCAGTGGTAGACAAGTTTGTAGCTTTCGTTTCCTCACATAATGTGAGGTACTGCCTCCTTGTGTTGTTTCAAACCTGCTACCTTTTAGTTTTGACAGTTTAATCTCTTGTGTTTGAAGAGTTTACAAACAATTAATTTGCCTGGTTGAAGCCACTCATGCATTTAGAAACTTTTTTCATGTTTCTCAGCTTTTCCATGCTAAAGAGTCCTACGCTGGTTACCCACTTTTTATGCAGAAGGCTTAATTTTATTGATCCCTGATGCTCCTTGTTGAACTTTCTCTAGTTTTTCAATCTTATTTGAGAAGATGGAACTAGATTGTGTTGAAAATGTGTACACGTATACAACAAGTTGTGTAAAGTTGCTAATGTTTTCAGTGTTATTCTCTATTCCTTTGCCACTGATTCTGAGCATTTAATCTGCTTTTCTTACGCTTTTCTCCCTGTGTCCATGTGCTTGGTTTTATCTACATTGGGGGTATCCTTGAAGATATGGTGACCAAAATACTTAGCTGAACTTGTAAGTTAAGCAGAGGCCACTACCGCACCAGAGCCAATATATTTTAGATACTGTGTTAAACACCACCCCAATGGAAGAAAAGTTTAGTATTTATAAAGCAGTTGTGAAATTAAGGGCAAGTGTTTCTGGCCTTGGATTGCATAATAATGGGCAGCAAGCCTCGGGTCTGAGACTATCTTGAAATGCGTTCTTTAATTTTTAAAAGTAAGGTGGTTTATTTCTAGTCTCTTCAAATCCTGTCTCCCATAGTTGTTAACTCCAGTTTGAAATAGCTGACTTTGGGAAACTTTTGGGACCAAAGCATGAGTTTTTATTTATGAAGGAACAGTGTGTCTTCTCATCCCTTACAGCATAATATTCCTTACAGCATAACTGCTGTAACATAGGATGCCTTGTTTAATGTGTCATTCAAGGGTATGCAAGCTGTTGCATCTGTTGGAGTTCATGAGCAAGATGGTGCTGTTAGTGTATATAAAAACAAAGGACTGTAAGGTGTTGTTTTGTTCTAAAATAAGCTTATTTGTTCATTGTAACAACAACAAAAAAGTAAAAACTTAGATACAAAGACAGCTGTTGTCATCTAACTTAGTTTGAACCAATGCTATCATAATTTCTTCGTTGTATTTGGACACAGGATGAGGTGAAACCCTCGTCCCTGGTGGTATATGCATACTGCATTGCCATTAATAACATTCAAACGGTTCTTGGAAGTGGGCTTGATATTTAAGCTCTGATACTACTACTCAATTCTGAAATTGTTGTGAATGGCCTCAGTTTCCAGAAAGACAGTACTGTCTGCTCACGCTATTGCAGGAGGTAACTTGCTGAATGGAGCTTTTTGTGAGCACTGGCAGTTATATATGTAAAGATATGTAAATATGTGGTCATCTTTGAGGAATTATTACACATGAAAGAAAGTAGGAGTAGTTGGTTCAATGAAGGCTGCACTTCCAATTTGCAAAAATTCTTCATTTATTTTATTTTTCTCCCATTGAGATAATTCCTTGGTGTTTGAATGCCAAGCCTGCATTAAGGAAATGTTTTTCTTTTTTAGTGAAGCTTATGAAACCAGTGTCCGTGAATGGCTAGGAGAGTGCTTTGTACATATGGGATGGTGCAGGGGAAAGCAACACTAGCCATGGAACGCTTGGAGAGTAATTGTCCTAAGACTGTGCCGGCCATCCTCTGGTAGCTAGAGCTACCAGGTGTAAGAGCTTATGATTTGGTTTGTTGGAAGAACAAAGAACTAATGTTGCACACAAATTCCACTTGCTTATAATGCTTTATATGGCACGGATGTGAAAAGAGATTTCTTTCCAAGTGTCAATATAATAAGACAACCTTATAATAGTATCAGGGCTTACACTGTGTGTATTATTCACCTTAGCCAGAAAATACTTTTTCTGCAACAGCTGAATGAACTGGTTATTATTTGAGGAACTTGGTATTTACAACACTAAATAATGATATAGATAGATGCTAATAAATTCTTAATTTTATAATTATTATAATAGTTTATATTTATTGCTA
>VXBJ01007108.1:0-61597 GCA_013400055.1 Nycticryphes semicollaris
AGTCCTCAGGCACCTCTCAGATGTGGGTCCCCGTAGCCGAGCGGGCCGGCTGCTTGAGAGTGGCCGACGGGCGAAGTCTGTTCGAAACCCACCCACGCCTTTTCCACCACCCACCCACCACCAACCCGCTCTTCTCTTCACCCTCTCTCCTCCACGCCCTTTGAACTTTTTATTGTGCTTGGATGAGCCTTCTGATCCAACAAAGGAGTGAGTATCTGCTGGGTTTTCTGCATATACTCCATTCATTAAACAACCCCAACCCCCAAACACCCTGAAGACAAGCAAATGCTCTTGCTCTGAAAGCAATTCTTTCTGCATTTGTGGAGGAAAAAAAGGAAAGTTAAATGAACGCAATCAAATAAAACTACCATCAAGCTGACCTTAAGGTCAAAGTTCTGAAAAACGTTGTCATCTTTCATTTTTCCAGAGGTCTGGTGATCATTCTAAAAGTTTAACCATCTGAAATGAAAGGTGAGGAAAAAAAAGACTAAGCAGCTAGAGCACTCGCTTTCAAAAATCTTACATTATCTGCATGTACAGAAATTGTGAATGACAGGTAGAATTCAGTAATTTAAACAGTTTCTAATTCAAGCTGAAGGAATGCTAAACTTTAATCTGCACCAGGCAGATCCTATGCCCAAGGGACATCACTGAGGTGCGGAGGCAACTTCACGTGCGTGCTAACTCCATGTGACTGCGTGTCCCCAAGTACCTCTACTTGGTCAATTGGTTGGGCACATACAGAAGCTGGCACTGTATAAAGTCTTCGAACTCCGGAAGGATCCAAAAGTCCCGCTGTTAGTCAGCTGCAGACACTGTTCATGCTCCTCTAGCAAACCTGCAGTTCCTGAGCATTTTTAAAGGCTTCTTCCCCCAAAACGTGTGTATTCACGACAGTCGCTCTTCCCTTCATTGCACCCATGCCCCAGTCCAGTAATTTCAAAAGCCTCCTTCCTGGCGTTATTAAAAACAAGGCAGCAAGCAAAAGAACAGAAGGAAAACAAAACTTGTTTCAACACCGCAATTCTCCCCCCTACTTTATGATTACTCCTTCCCTTTCTACCACAGCCTGGCTTCAGCAGAAAAGGTGTCCTGTGAAAGCCAATCCTCAGTGCTGATACCGGGGTGCCTGGTTTGGAACCCACCTACCAGCTCACCCCATACCCTCCCCAGATTTCAGGAGTGGGCACAGTAGGGCAACAAGACAACTTTGAGCACTTGGGAATAGAGACGGTCCAGCTCATACGCTATTTTCATCACAGAAGTTTTCAAGCAAGATGTATTGAACTCCAAGGTTGTACTAGCTGCGTCCATGACAAAGGCGAAGAACACTCAGCATGAGAGAATTATTTACTGGAGAAAATAAAGACAGAACACACTTGTGTTACACAGAAGGAGCTAGAGGATGCCTTCTTGTGCTATTAGGCAGGCAACTACAGCAGTAAATGTTCAACTACAGGGCTCTGCTACAGCACTGAAGCTCTTTCAGGCGGCTTCTGGACTGGAATGGACAGCTGAGGTTTGGGACATTTTTTGCGCCGTACTTGACTGGAACAGTCTGAAGTACCGGTATTAGGTGTGATTGCATTGAGATGTTCCCCAACTACTTACATTTAGATTAGCCCCATTTTTCTCTCCCTGAGGTTCAAGCACTTAGTTTTGCTGTTCTTTAGGATAAGGGTCAGAGTTTACAACTCACCTTGTGATTGGGTCCCTGCGTAACAAAACTCTGCAACTTTTAAATTTCACAGCTCAAACGATGGTGCGTTGCTCCTCTAGAGAGGAAAATGCACGCAGGGAAATCACAAAAGGCTTCAGAAGAGACCTTGAAAAGTGAGCGGTGGTTCAAATCACCCTGAACAAGCAGGCAATCACTAACACTGCTAACTCTTCCCCATCAGCTCAGCTCCACTGAGGGGGATGAGCGAGCAGATACACTCCCGGACAGGACTGTCAGCCTTCTCTCATTTCTCCACTTCTCAAACAAATGTCAAACACAACTTCAGAAGATCTGGAACCCAGGCAGCAGTGCTTTAGCAGTAACACAAGAAAAATCCCTTCTCCCAGAAATGCCCTTTCAGCGTTGAGAAGGCTGAGTAGAAGTAAGCACTGCTCTGCTCCGCTTTTAAAGCTACAGTCAGAGCTCGTTACTCTTCAGCTCCTATTTCCTCCCACCGCGTTACATGGGTGACAACATCCAATGGCTGAAGATGGTCAGCCCAACTGAAGTTATCCAAGGGCAATCTACACACTTTCTTCTTCAACTGGATGACCTTTTCAAGAAGAAACACCAAGATCTCCCAAAAAACCCAATCTGCAGCAGCCTAAGGAACACTGAGAACATTCCAGTATATCCAGGCAGTACTGTGGAGGGAGAGAGGGTGCAAAGGCAGGGAGAGGAGCTATGACTATGAATTTACAGAAGCAGTTACAGAAGTTCAATGTGATAGCAACAAGAAAGTCTCTCACAAGAAACAACTTAAAATTACTTTATTTTTAAAGTATATTAGCACAATATTTACAAAATTATTTCATAAATAAAAACATTTTCTTAGGTAAAGACTATAGATGTATAGATATTTAAAATGTCTATATATTTATATATACACACATACATACACACACACACACGGAACCATACAGTTATGAACAACTTTGGTTTTAAATTACTGGTGGGAAAGGGCTGGGTGTAGCAATAACTTTTTAAACTCTCACTTTCAAATTTGGACCTACAAGAACTCCGGAGCAAAGCCCTTTAATGCAACAACAGGACAGTGGGTTTCTCGTGTTTCTGGGGCAACTGACTTCGCAGCCTGTACACGGCCACCGAGCTCCTTGCATTTTGGCAATGCTTAGGAACAGCTAGGCCTTACCCAGCAGTGACACAAATGCAGTTTGCTTTACAGAAGTTAACATGAAGCTATTATACATAATGGGGTTTGTAAGGCAAAAATACCTCAACAGAATTCCAGTTGGTTTGGTTTTTATTCCTCAACTGCTTAAACTTTCAACTTGCCAGAGGGAATCACTAGTTACAAACAGGGAGCTCTGCACAGTTCTTACTCACTTAAATTCTTACACTGCATTGTTAATGGAGAACGATCTCCCATCTTTAGGTTGCGATTGCTGTGACTATGGAAGAACCTGTATCAAAAGTAGGAGCTCAAATCTTATTATGAATACTCCAGCTGACAAACTCAAAAGGTATGAAAGTAAGTGGAAATCCTAAGTGCTTCTTAAATGTATTGTATGAATAACCCTCTTCACTGTGGCCAGCTCCACTGATTTTAGTGAGGGCTAGAAAAATGGGTTCCTTTAAGTGGTTCAGTCCTGCAGCTTGAGCAAGAGGGCTGTTCGTGAGAGTAAGTATTGTAAAATCAGATACCTCCATTTTATCTTGTCAAATTCTGTATCAACAGTGTCCACATTGAGACTTGGAGCTCAACATGCAGAGACTTGAATCTCTGCAACGTGGGTCCGCAACATGGATAGGAACCTCAGTGTGTGACATCCAACTCTGAGATGGGCCTAATTATTGAGAATCTTTTAAAAAACATGGATATAAAATCATAAAAACACTACTGTTTGGCAACAGCTTTCCAAACAACATTTTAAGTTGTTAGAGAAGGAGAAAACAATGTGTGCCTTTGAAATATACTACCTTAGTACTAACAGGAGGCAGCGTGAAGATTTCTACAAAGTATACGTGAAGTCCAAGAGAAGTCAACTATATTGGAACAATGTGGTAAAATCTCATGGAAAGTGCAAGTCCTAGAAAATTGCTTTTTACCTGTACCACTTATATATATACAGAAACTGAGCTTCCTCACTTCTCATCAGCTCCTCTTACTTAGCTTCTATTTCATGTATTTGTGTTGTAATTGGCAGCACCACAAACTTGGGTCAGGAATGAAATAGCTCCTTTTTCCATGGGAGAAAATAGATTTCAAAACTCTGTAAAAAGTCCACGAAATAGGACAGCTCCCATTTTTATGAAGCATCAACGAGTTTTACAAATCCACCGAATTAAGAAAATCTGAAACTGCTTCCAGCACCACGCACTGCAGGACATGAACACACACAAGAACCACATCCAGCATTGAAATTACACTGCTGTGCTCTGTAATTCCAGTGCTGAATTAGGCTCTAACAGCTGAGCGGTTTCTCATAGAACACGGAAGAGGCAGGGAGAGCTCTCTCTCGCTGGACTAAAATATTGGCCACCAGAGCATACCTGACTACTGCCCATGGAAAGGGCTACTGCTGTTCTGGGGAATCAGAAGAACTTGGTTGATAACTCGAGAACTGGGAGTAAACTGCGTACTTATGCAACTTTGTGTATAAGCATTTTATTTATTTATTTATTTTGTAACTGTTTTGCTGAATCTCAGAAAAGATGTATTTGTAAAATCTCTACTTCCTGCTTGTATCACAGACACATGACCATACCTTGCCCATGCACACAAATAAAGAAAACAATAGTCTAAATGGTATTGCAATCTTTGGGCTGAGCATGCCCATTATCAAAGCAGTGACTAATGATAGTTTTTGAAAATAATACCACTAAGGATTACTGCAGGGAGACCCTGTAGTGGGCAAACTGTGTTTTTTATATTCTCACCCTCAACCATACCATTTATACCATAACGAGAAAATAAAGATCACATGTGGGCAAACACACACGTTCCTCGCTACAGCTGCTGTGACTATAAAGTTACATCATTTATATCAAAAGCACTTTTGCCACACATGCAAAACAACTAGTTTCCTGAATTTCTTCTCTTTGAATAGTGCATCTTCAAGGCCACGGTGTATCAACAACGGTGTACTTTTCACGTATCACATAACTCTGCAGTTCTGGGAATTGAAGAAGAACAAATGATTGTTGGGGATGAGCAGCATCATTTTGTGCTGCCTACTCAAGTTACAGTTTAAAAAAATATGACTATTTCGAAAGCATGCTCAGCACTCAGATAATGGAAGAGAGCCCAACTAACAGCAAGCCATGTTTCAGTCTCACCACAACAGCAAAGTGACACTGTCTTAGAGTTCCAGCTCATGAACTGGAATAAGTGGAAGCGGCTCCCAGCCTTAGCTGTTTTACCTGGCCTGTCTTTACTCCTTTTGCTGATTTACTTTCACATGCCATTTTGTAAGCTTCAGCATCTGACTTGCCCCTTTGGGGCATGCGTGTGAATTTTCAAGGCAAGCTTAAGGTAGAAAGCAGGTAAACCTCAAAAGCTTCCTGCCTCCAGCCTGCATGTCAGAACCCTTGCCTTCAATCTGTAAAACCTTCTGTTATTTTTTGACCCTCTAAGTTGAAAAGAAGTGGATACAAGCAACTTCTGTGCTTTTAGAAGCTCTGCATCAGCACTAGAAGAGGCGGCAGGTTCTTGTAAGCCTAAATGGAACCCAAGAAGAAAGAGTCTATTTATTTAAAATTGGATCTCCAAGCAAAACTCTACCTTGTTCTCCAAGAACAAGCAGCAGAATGTGGTAACAGTACCAATCCCATACTTATCTCCCTTCTGGTCAGTTTTGAACGCAATAGGCTGGCATATACCCATTTGTTTCCTGACCTCAAACCGCTGCCGTGAAGAACAAGTCACTTCAGAAGAAGGACCTACCTTCCACTCCTCCTCCTACTTCAGATTGCACTAACAGCTGCACATTTTATCAATACATTTAGAAGACACCAATGCAGTTGTCCTTTGTACTGCAAAAGTGCTTGTATTCCCGTTGGTTTAGAAAATAATCCTATGGCACACCTGGATGAATCAGGTAGCAGTCATAAGTAACATAAACCTAGCAGTTGATGGTGTTTGTAAGGAAACCTGGTTTTCAAATCAGTTGACGTACCTTTTTCCAATTAGAGCTAGCCAGTACCTTATTTACTGTCACACTGTCAATTCATGCCTTCTAGAAGTGGCATGATATAAAAATATTTCAAGGAAATTAACAGATTAAGAGTCATCTTGCTCCTTATCCTGACTTCTGCATTTTGATGCAGAAGTACTAGCTAAGGGTCTAGTGATACTTCGCGACAAGAGCTTGCTCAGTTATCAGGAAGTAACAGCCGGACCAATAGCATCAACATGTACCTCTTTTATCCTACGCCCATGAAAATTACATACAGCTTCCGAGTAGAAAAGAATTAATGGAAGATCTTCAATGGCAGCTTAGATTTTAAGTTCTCTACAATCTGGCCAGGCAAATTCTGCTACTCTTCTGATGGATATGAGCTGCAGGAGCCAAGAATCTTCACAAATTTGGCTACCCACTTTAGGTACAAGTTTGGGAATTTCAGGCCAAATTAATGCAGTCCCTCTCATTTCATGGCTTACTATAAATTAAGGAGAAGTCTATTTTGATGTAGTCAGTATAAAAGGCTATTATAAAAATCAAAAAGGACTAAACCCAGCACTGCCATTTCAAATAGGAAGAAAGCTTAAGTTAGGCCAGGACACTGCAACATACATCTTTGTTTACCACATTTGGTAGATCTTTAAACTTTAAGCATAACCAACAGGCAACCACAGTGCACCTTTGTATCTTGAAGTTCAAAATTCAGGTTTGTCAGAAGTAAGCTGAAGTTATTTAAACAGTTCTTCAATCTTACGTAGATGTGTTTCAATTTTGTTTGTTTTTGAACACTACTATCTAACCCTGAAAAATAATAAATTAAGTGATATCTGACTGGAATACAAATAAACTAAAAAAAACCAGAGAATTTAAGTAACATCTAAAGGGGGTAAGGGGAGATAAAGCCTACTTTAAGCCACTTCCCTATGAACTTCCATGGAAGATGACCAATTAAATACACAATGCTCAGTTCTATTAACAATAACAACAACAACAACCAAAAAAACCCCAAATACAACAATCCACCACAACAAAACAGTCCATGCATCTTAAATACTATATAACCATTAACGAAGCATCCAAACTATTTCACTTTCTCCATTTGAGCAGAAACATACCATTTAATAGTTCTCTCTCACTGACTCATCCTCGTCACTGTTTAGAAATACAAATTTTTTCCCTATAGCTAATACAGAAAATAAGTATGCTTTCTTTTCAATGAAACATAACTTGAATAACAACAGCACCTGCACTGAAACCTGTCCTCCAAGTTTCACCACATCAGCATGGGTAACTCTAAACATCAAAATCCCCAATCACATGTTAATTAAAATAAGTATCTGGAGATATATTTGGACTTACCATCATTCTAACATCACTCCTTTTGCATCTTTAAAAGCCAAGCAAATGGGTTAGTAATGAGCCAAAGAGCAAGAAATGCTTCATAATTAATATTCAGATTAATTCTGAAGTTTGGGTTAATTGCTACTACTCGGCATGCCAATTAGTGAACAGAATAGCAAAAATATAAATAAAAATTTCAGAGTCATCCCTTTCAAATTTCCCCCATCTTAAGCGGTATCAGAGTAGCCCAACACCATACCAGAATTTCTCCAACCCAAAGAAAAGAGTGATAAGGATAGATTTCGCTATAATCCTAAGTATTTCACCAAGATAAATGTCCACGAAGAACAACTAACATCATCTTTCAAGACCTCTCCCCTCTTTTCCTCTTAAAAGTTGGACTTTTTACAAAGTGAAGAGGGTGGATACAATATCCGGAGATACTGGATTTGTCCTAAAGCAGTTAAATAATGGCACTGGCTGGCAAAGCACAGTAACGTAGAACAGGACGTCTGGAGCTGCAGCAAAATTTCATCAAGAGACCAAACTCTTACTGACTCACAGAGCCACGGAAGTTGATACACCGATCTGCCATGTCAGTGCTGTTGTACTGAGAACTAATATTATTTTTGACCTTTTTTCCATAATTAATCCCGTCATTAGAAGATTAGCCTTGAGTATCACCTACCATTTAGTGGTTCTTCTACAGCTTTCTGCAAAACATTTAAAAATATATATATGTATAAAAAGCCTTCATGTTAACTTTTGGCTCGCCACAGTTAAATTACTCTAATTGACATATACAGTAAGTAGTGATTCTACAAAAATGAAGAAAGCTGAACGTTAATAAAATTAATTACTAGAGTTGTAAAAAAAATTAAAACAATCAATAACTGCATTCTCCAGGTTATTTTTCCCCCACTGTACATTTTTACTCAGGTGAAATACCTCTAGGTGGCAGCAAAAGGCATGCAGATGCTACTTTTAAGCTCTAAAACCTAAATGGTATTTCTGTGATTTCATCAATGGTTAGTAGTAAAGTAGCATGACTGAAAAACAAAAACAAAAAACCAAAACCCAAAAAAGCAAAAAAGTAGGCAAGCAATCAACTATAATCTCTTCAAAAAGAAATACACCATACTTGTGCATTTAGTCTGATAGACAATCATCAAAAACAACACAAGCAATCTACAGAAACATTAAAAAAAAATCAGTAATTGGTTAAGATGACAGATTTCACCCTCAGACTCAAGAAAATATCAAGCATCGATTTCTAAGTGTGCCCCAGTGTCAAAATTAAGCACTTCACCGATATTAATTTTTCCATAGTCTTTAGATTACACAGAATCAAACTGTATACTGTCAAAACTACTTCACACCTACTTATTGCCTCAAAGTACAGCCATATATGCTGAACCGCCCTTGACTGAAATGACCAACATACCAATACACTTAACTTTCCACTAGGTCTTTCCATAACTTATATAAGTTCAGGAGCACAAATTATTGTCACCTGAATTCCTCTGTATCTGATGCTCCACTAACTGCAGTTGCAAAACCCGAATTTAGTGGCTAAGATTTCCAATGACCTAAAAATGTCTTCTGATTTTATTCCTGTCTCCAATTGCGAGAGTAACAAGATGTTCACTACTACATAGTTGTGGCTATTTCTTCATCGAATCCTTGCTGCAGTGTACAACCACCTTGTGAAGAGAACAGCTCATAAAGAGAACCGAGTTCCACAAAGGATGTCTTTTAACATGTAATAAGTGTAATAAAAGAAAATAAAATAAAAATAGTAATAAAGGTTATTTACAACCAAAAACTAAGTTTAAAATAAAAAAAATCTCCTCTTGCCCTGTTTGCTTCCATTCTGCAAGTAAACATAAGCATTAGACAAGGGCAAGATTGTATTTTGAAAGAAACGTATCTGCAGCACACTTCTCCACTCATTTTTATAGCATAATAAACTTTATGAACATCCTCCTTTTTTTATTTGTAACTCCATACACCTATGTCCTTTTCATAAGAGACCAGTCCTCTGAAATATTATTCCTTAAAATGAAAATGGATGAGAAAAAAGCGAAACTCCAGAAATCAGGCAGTTCATATTCATGTAACACAAGAACACACTGCATAGTCTATGAAAATTACTTTTTTAGGAATGATTACTGAAAAATTCAAACAAACTGAATGAAAAACCTTCTTTGAAAAAAAAACACAATGTGCCTTTCTGTTTCTTCTGTGTGACCTAAAGACAGACACTCTGCTTTCAGATGGTCTCATCAAATTAAAGGGCACTATAGTAAAATATGGAAAGAAAAAGAGATCAAGTCTATAGCACTTATATAACTAGGAATTTACACCAGACTTCTGGTGTAAAGGACCATGGGCAAAAAACCCAAACCAACTAAGTCTTTGTTTTAAGCCACCTAGGCAAAAAAAAAAAAAAAATTGAATGGTATTCCACACTCACCTTAATGAAAAAGCATTTTCCTTAGGGTGAGCAAAAGGTCCTTATACGTTCACATCAAAGAGTGCATGGTAAAAGAACACCAAACTTCCCTTCACATCCAACCACCTTTTTGTGACAGCCCTTGGAACTCCATCTGGGCACGGACAGTGGGAGCGGCCACCAGTTAAGGGTGGCAATTACAGTACCATAGACACACTCGATAGGGACAATGAAGACCACCAACTCACTCAACACTAGACATCTGTTACACAGCCAGAACTTTTGCTTGCTACCAACCTGGTCTGAATTCGAACTAGTGAAGAAAGGTTCAGTATCTCACTACAATCCCCTGAGCCATCTAGTCACCCCAAATTTATTAATTTTAAGCTTACCCCTGGACGAGGATGATCTTTCATTCTGGAACCTAAAACAATTACAAAAAAGTGATTGTGTCACAATCAGCCAAATAAAAATATCTACTGATGAAACACAGAACAGAGTAGCAACACAAAAAACTGAAGCTTCATCTATCCAAAATACTTAATATGATGATCTGCAGTTTCTTAAAGCCCCTAAGCACTCCTCTGTTTAGGAACTGCATAATCTTATAGTGCACAGTTTGTGAATTGTTTCACTCATGCATTCAGCTCTAAAAATTAATTATGTTATAAACTAGTCTCTGTGCTTATTTTTGGTGTGCTGGAATCTGCCCTGACAGCCACATTTGACTTCTTCAGCCACCATAATCAAACTACAAGTGCAATATTTATGCAGTTACACATCATATATATATATATGAGTAGTCCAAAGTCAATAAAAATGATTTTTATTATTATTAAAAGGCTTTCTGCACCTTTGTCACATTCTTGACTTATCTTCATCTCAGACATCAAATATTAAGCATTCTGCCTTAATTTCTTCTTTAATGGAAATCCTCCCTGTCTCAGGGTCTACTACTACTGACTACGCCCACACACAGTGTGCACGTACTAAACCTGCAAGACTGCATAGTGCAGTTCACTGTATACACATCAGCTTGAGTCTGGAAGCAATATATCCTCAATTGCATGGTTCTGCATTTAAACTAAGAAGCTCTTTGAAGAGCCTTCATGTACAGCTTGAAACAAGTAAAGTCGCTCTGCTCTCAAATCCAAGCTGTGGTGTGCCAGCCGTCCAACCATACAGCATTGCTGTGATTTTTTTGCTTATTTACCAGGCCTGATTGGCTTTTTTATCTTGAAATCTCTCATCTTTTTGAGATCTGGTGAACAGACCAGTTTATTAAAGTGTTACTATCCTTTGCTCCTGGCTTTTAAAATTAAGCGTAAGAAAAAACCAGAATTCACTAAAATGAAAGGTGTACATTCAAACTGATCTTATTTTAACCCACCTCTAACCAGTGGAACCCACAAGGCAGACTGCTTCTTTAAATTCATATTTTGATAAGCTTTTGTCTGAACCATCCCATAACCCACTCTACAGAACCCCTGAAGCCCTTTTGCTCTCTTCATTCTAAGCTTCAGCTAGCCATCTATGTAAATGCGGAGTTTAAGCAGTAACAACCCTCCTACACTTGAAACACTCTTACTTAAGAAACCTGGCTGTGTCAATCTCAAAACAGTTTATTATGATAAGCTGTAAATTTCTTTACTCAAGATTCCCCACACAAGTTCTATGAAACAAAGCCAATATACACGGACAATTTTTCAGTAATTTTTTAAACTATGTAATTGTGAAATCACACTTTATGTTCAAATAAGCCGTGTCTACCACTGAAAAGTACAATACAGAAAAATGCTCTTCTGAATGTTGAAGTGCTAAAAATAAAATAAAAAAAAAAGTAACACAGAATATTAGGTGCTACTTACCCATAATAAACACGTAACCCAGACTAAGCAAATTTGCAATTGCCAGAATAGCTAAGCCAGCAATGATAACAGACCCATGTATCGGAGGACAGGCTGTTAAAAACACAATAAAACAAACTGTATCATCTGACACAAGTAGAAGCACAAACTTTTATTTTCGGACATAACTCAATACTAAAATAAAACCTGATACTGAACACTAAAAAAAAATAAAAGCCCTATAAAATCAAATGTGATTCATTTATCTTTTAAAGCTATCCCAGAACTACTTTTGCGTCTTTCTTTTCTGTATAAATTCTTTAATGATACAGAGGCACTTACTGATTTATCCCACTTAGCTACTACAGTTTAGCTATTCTGTCATTCACTGCAACTGACAACATTCTTTCATTGGTTATTAAATTATTTTACATTTAAACTTAGATCTTCAATCCCAATTGTTTCAACTATTAATTGCATTAGATTACAGGAGTCAATACTGTTACCGATAAAACAGGGTGGAAGAAAGGAGCAGAATGTGAGGGAAGTTCTGAGACACATCCACCACAGATAGCAGGAACGCCCCACGGTGACAGGGATACCACAGAGCAGAAACAGGTTATTAAAACTCAACCACAGCTGACTGCAGAAACTCTTTGTTCTCTGATACTTGTTTCCAGGGAACTGAAGTCACTGCAATTACCTGTGAGCTCAACCTAAGATGAGCTATTTCTGTTGACACTTAAGGGTCACTGAGCTAAACTTACCAGAGATACAAGTAACACTTACCTTATATGACCGTAAAAAGGTCACTCTGAAAAACCGGGGAGACTTTCCATTTGACAGCATAATAAAAACATCCTCAGTTGTGGGTTACTCTAGAGGATTAATGCCTTACCAGCAATCTCCCATCAGTTTATTTTATGTCAATTTACATTTGACAACACTTAGGTGTCCCTTACATATACTTCTGTAAACACCAAACAATAATCATAAAACTCAAACAAGTCCACTGAAAGGTCCATCATTTCTGCCATATGAGGCAGACCTTTAGAAACCACTTCAAGGAGAAAGAGTTTTCATAAATCCCATAACAAATAAATGATTAAAATGAAGAAAGTCTCTAAGAAGCACTAAGCCAGGGCTACAAAGTGCTTCCAACAAACACTAGTATGTAAGCGTACAAACACACTGCCAAGGATGTCTAGTCCTAAATTCACTCATTCCTCTGCTCTGGGTTTTCTGTTGGGCAGAGGGGAGGGCAGGCAGGGTACAAAGGAAGGGTCAGAGGCAGTGGTAAGGGGTAGCGCTGTGTGTGGTGTTTAGTTGGTGTTGCTTTACAACACTGACTGTTTTCAGTGCTGAAACAGAATGCCAGCCACAACCAGACTGAAAACAGAACAAGAATGCTTTCGAGTTAACTGTCTCTGCATTTGCCTTCTTAAGCTGTTGCAATGGTATTTGCTTTCCAGCAACTCAGTCATCAGGCACATACAAGCAGAGATTAGCAAGGAATTTCTGATTTATTCTTCAATGTGAGAAAGTTATTATGACTCTAGTTTAGTTTCTAAATGCCCTAGGCCTCAGTAAGAGTAACAGTAATAAATGTCAACATTGGTTTTAGGTGACTTTTCAGGGCACTGACTGGAAAATTAAAACAATTATTTTTTTATTATTTTTTTTAGCAACTGCTGGTAGAATGCAGTCATGCTGGGTGTAGTCATACTAATGAAACTGATACAAGTAATACAGCCTTTGGGCTATGCTTCTTTCACCAGATAAAAGAGCATTACCACAGTAGTCCTATGGTACGTTTACAGAAGTTACTTGCCAACAGTCAATGTACTCAAGTCACTGTTACAGCACTTTAAGTGTTACAAATAAACAAACATCAGGTAGAGTCAAGAGTAAAAAGACAAAAGATAAATTGCTTACCTGGGACACACAGTACAAAACCAGCCAAAGCAATTACATAACCAAGAAGTTGCAAACCCACCAGAACAAATGTTGCTTGTGGTAGACTATCAAAAACTGGGAAAGACAGAAACAAAATTGTCATTTTTAAAGATTAACTAGAAAGATACAAAACATAGATCATTAACATAAAACTAGAAATCAGAGATTCTCCTGAATTACTGGCTCAGCCAGCCAGCGTGATAACGAAACAACTATGCAAGTCCCTCAGTGCTCTTGTATGTTTACACACACACACAAAATCTATGTATATATAAATAAAATTATAACTAAACACTAAGTAGAAAAAATGAAAACCACACATACTGTGAGTTAGCTATTCATCCTAGTCCCAAGGCCTAGGAAGGAAGAGTGGGAATCGTTCAGATATTCTACCCTAAATACCATTTTTCAAGCAGGTAACATACTTCTTCCCTGAAGCAACTTTGCCAAATAAACACAGGTTAAACATTTTGGTTTGAGACACTATGAAGGTCAGGAACCCAGCATCCGATCATAGTACCTACTTATTAAAAAAAAGAAAATAGTATGTAGTTTGGAGAGGGGGCTCAGTTTTTCAATCAGTATGTTCTTGAGCAAGTGAATAAATACTCACCTATTCCAAACATAAAGTATTGAAGTGGTATGAAAATCACAGCAGGGACTACAATTAGGCCAAGACCAGTTTGATTCTGTACAGTATAGCCATCTGTAAACATTTGTATGGAAATTAGTAAAACAGAAATCCTTGACTGGAGCAAAGCACAAAGCAACAAAAGTAAATCATTAGTGTCATCAAGTTTTTAGGATCCAGAAAAGAAAAATCCCACTGAACCACAGAAGTTACTCTCTAGTCCCTAACATTCCCCTCAAGGCAGCAGAACAGAAAATAGAACTAAATTTACAGTCTCTACCTCCCTGTGATCATCTGAGGGTCTGACAAACATAATGCTATTTTTGTTGTATTCTATAATTATTTTTTTTTCATTTCAAAATCAGTAGATGGCAATTAATAGTTGGTACTAACTTCCACACTACTGCATGGAAGACATTAATTTGTGCTCTTATTCCCTTAAACTAGGCAGGCAATTTTAATACACGTACCTTGGACAAAAAGAACAGTGCCTACGATGGCAGCAACTGTGGCGATGACACCTGCTATAATAATGCCAATTTTCTTCTGAGTTTCAATTTCATATTTTAATGCTTAAAGACAAAACCAAGAGAGACAGAGAGGAAAACAATCAGACATACAAACTGTCTCACAAAAATACACAGAATTTATGATTAAGAACACTGTCGTAAACAAATAAATAAAATCCTGAAAAATTAGAACTATAAATACTACCAACATAGAATTTCTTCTCATGGTTTGATATGGTTAATATGGTTAACTCAGATGAATGAGACCTGGCACTGGTGTTTTAGTGAAATTGTTAATTCCATCCTCTATGCAATTCAGGTGATAAGTTATCAAAATAACTTTGGGATGTGGTACAGGTTAATTCAAGTAGATGCACTCCTGACATTTAAAATAACGTTACAGTGAATTTGTTCCTCAGGTGAGTGTCAGATGCGGATTCCAAAATTCCAGGTTTAATTCTCTTCCCTGTGACACTGTGTACCACCTTCATGCCCAACGGAACAACAGTAAGTTCCCATCTCACCAGAACACTTTGGGGATGAGTAGATATGGGATAACCTACATATTTAGATGCCACAGACTAATTTGCAGTAAAATCGCACTGTTATGTGGCTGCCGTCTCAGAGAAATGGTTGATTCCAGTGGAGGGTTTCAAAGCAGCAGCACTTTAGTAGCCTTTGGAAAAGGAGGCACAATACACATACAACATCCTAATAAGCTGTGATTGTTTCTGCCTTACACATTGCTAAAACTGAGGCATGAAATAAGGCAGGTCTTACTCCAAGCTTGAGAATTAAAATACCAACATCTTGGTATATGCTGAAATTGGTAAACTCAAACAGAGTGAGTACAGTCAGTAACTGTCAGTAACAGAGTTACGTGCACTGCAAAAGCACAAAAAAAAAAATAACACGAGGATACAGTAAATATTCTAAAGGGTACACATGACAAAATGTTTAATAGCACCTTATCTATGGGAGGGTTACACCATATTCTCTTGTAATTAAAACTCTTTCTTTCATTGTATTCACATTGTCTAACACAACAAGACTCCAGTCATACTCTGAAGTACTATTGCCATTTAAACCAAAAACTTATTTGGAATTGTAGTAATACTAAACCTTCCTGCACATCTGTACTGGAAATCCACATTTTTTCCCATTGTAAGTACACTAAAATAAGGAATGCAAGACGCAAAGGTAAAAGTAAGTAATGGATATCCTATACTTAAATCCCAAAAGCCAATCCTGTATGCAAAAAAAAAAAAAACTGAACCAAAAAACCCACCACTTTTCCCCAGAGAGGCCACAGGCCTCACAATAAAGTGCACAGATGGAAATAATTTTAAAATAAATATGTAATTACAAAGAATAAAAGAGCCAATACTTACCAATAAATGTTAACTGAACCGAAAACAAAAAAATAATTAAGAACAGCAACGATATGACGATAGCCCTTTCCATCAGAAGAAACCATGATCCTAGAGAATAAGCAAAGAGAAATGGTAGGAAGAAAACAGGAACTGAGGTCATTAGCTTTACATTTATTGCTCATTTTAGGCTAGGCTCTAGATCACTCAATATTCAAATAGTTAGCATTAAGAGTCATAATAGGCTAAGAAAGCTATGATTTCTACCTACGTATTTTTCACTCTCATCTTGTGTGTGTGACAACCTATTTTTTCAGTATTTCTAGTTACCCTAACATTTTCCAGACTGGAGATCTTAACCTCCACTGCAGCAGAGGATGTTTATGCTACTGTATGGCAGTACAAGCTAGTTAGCTTGTCAAACTACAAACAGCACAGTGTATCAGGAAAAAAAAAAAAAATGGTGTACTGAGGCTAAGCATGGAAGCTGGGCAAGATATGAGAAGTCCAATTTGATGGTTGCCCAGCTATGGTTCTATTCTACCTCCAGGTGCTGTAATTCCTGAAGGAATGCAGATGTGTGGTAAAGGATATGGGAGCTAATGTAAATGAGAAGGAAAGACTGCTTTGTTATTTTTGGAAACCACACATTATCCTTTAGGTTTTCCCACCATCATCCATTTAGCTTTTCTTCCCCTGCATCTTGGATACCTTAGGCTGTTCAGTCACTCGTGCTCTAAGACTGTGTAAGCCATCTTCCAACATAAAATTCTGAAAACATTTCTACTGAAGTAGAAAATGCAGTTGATTCTTGCATCTCTGCTCATAACTTCATTTAGACTCACTCAGTGGAGTCCAAAGACTCAATTTCTTACATTATACTTGCCACCATTCATCTGCCTGCACATTTCCTTCCAAAGAAACTTCTAATCTTCATTTAGATGCATACTCCTTGCACTTACTCTCCATATTTAAAAGCTGTATCTTCAGCTCCAGAAACATGGAATGAAGTTATAAATACATCACAAATTTCAATGCCAAGTAAATACCTCGAGGACAGTTTTAAATTCACAAATTTCCCTCTCTCCCGCCCCACCTCCACCCCCAGGAGTCACAGAAGATACAGTAGTTAAACAATAAATACAAGGCAAACGCAAAGCATAAGACAAGGCAGAGAAATGAAGGAATATCTGCCAACTCCCTTATCAGTAAAGAAGCCTAATTTAATGAGTTATTGAAAGGAAGGTCTTTTGCCTCGTCTGCATTTTCAAAAAAGCAACTAATATTGAACAGTAATTTGAAAGAACAGTTGCCATTCTGCAGATTAGCCAAATCTTACAGGCAAATCCCAGCGATGGTAACTGAGAATTACTAACGAATTTAAAGTATCTGCAAGCAGAGGCTGAAAAGCAGCTTCACCTCCCCTGTAGCATTTCCAGATGATGCTGCCAGGTATTACAAATAGAAAAAAAAGCAGCCATGAAGCCTGGTATCTGCTAGAACTTCAGCATGCACGTGGAACCGATCTCTGAGTCTAAAAGCACTTAATTGTATAGAAATGCTTGCTATACCACTGGTACATGCAGCATGCAAGTAAGAGAAACAGCTGAACACATTTTCTTGGTAATACATTTCACTTACTCTGTTGCTTCATAGCAATAAGGTAAACTCCTGGTGAAAAATATTATTTTGAGAGCCAACATAAATCAGTTGCAAACTAAGAACAGAGATTTCCAGACATGCAGGGGAGGAAGGGGAGAGAAAAGAAGAAGGAAAAGGGAAAGGAAACAGGAGAAGGAGAGAGGAAGAGAAGAGGTGAGGAGGCAAAGGAAACAGAGGAGGAAGAGAGGGCGAGAGAAGAGGAAAGGGGAAAAAGAGGAAAAAGAAGATAAAAAGAGAAAACTTTACGGCTACTCTTCTGTGGTAACTGATCGGGAAAGAGTGTGCCCAAAGGCCAGTGTACTAGCATTTAAGTCTTGCTCACTCTGTTGCCCACTTCCTATGTGAATGCAGGAATTCTGTAAAGTGAGATGGAGAACAGTTGGCTCTTCTAAGACTATCTTTGTATAACTATCGATTTGGACATATTAATAGTGACAGCATGAATTCATTGCTCAGAAATGACAGAGTGAAGACTGGTACAAGATTTCTGTTATTCACTAATCCTTTTCAAAACTCACTTGCTCACTTTCTTCTATTGGCTTATTATCTCGAGTCTCTCTAGAACACTGAGGAGCAAGTAAAAAATTACGTAGAAGAATATAAAGAGAGAACAAGCGATTGTTTTACTTTCTGCTAAACACTCAAATATAACACTAAGTTTTACATTTTCTGGCATATACTCTCAAACTAATGTGACCTCGCAACTATAAATTCTTCACCAACCACATTTTTCCTTTGGTGTTGGGGTACTTTCCTCGCCGCAACTGTCAACTAGAAAATGAAATTAGAAAAATTACATCAGTTTCCCGCTTTGTAGTCTTTATACAGCTTTCAAAATTCTAAACACAGAGAAAATAAAAATAAAACAATAAACTTGCAAATAGGACTTGACTGTACTACATCCTCAAGCCTTGTTTCCTCTTCTAGATCTTAACAATGAATGGCAAAAAGGCTGAGTAATGAAGAAGCTATAAGAGATGGAAGGAAACTGCCTATACACCTCTGCCCGTTTTTTGCAGTGTTCTAAGAACCAAGTGATTTTGCAGGCTCAATCTTTCAGCGGCTGCGCCTCTCTCAATCTATTTCAGGAGCACGTTTGCTTTGCAGTGTATGTGGTCAAGTCAATAATTACACACAACTGTGAATTACACTGATGTCTGCAGCAGAACACGAGCTTCATAAATATTTGAATGACATGCAAAAGCCCCCTAGGACAGTTCTACAGTGCACGGGTAAGATTCCACATGCTATGCACACGTAATATATTCAGTGCTTCTGAGAAGCTTTCCAGAAGCAAGAAGCAAGTCTCCTGTGCAGAATAGAGANNATTATATATATAAAATAACTATAAAATTAATATAACAGATGTTGGAAAATACATACTTTACTATATTAGACAAGTGATCTTCAGACACTATTATAGAGTGAAAAAATGTGTTCAGATCTTTCCCACAGAAGCATAACCCTATAACTTAATCTGAAACAACTCACTTTAGCATTCAAGTTTTCTAACTTGGGTGCTTGGGTGCTATGGTTTTGTTTGGGTTTTTTTGTGTTTCCAATTTAATGCAATACATTGCCATATTAATTATTTCTCTTTTTCCCCATAAGATTTTGCTTGTTTTCTCTCCCAACACGTTCTAAAACAGTGGCACAGAACTTACCTGGGTATTCTTTAAGTTCGAATCTTGTTTCTCCTTCTCTGTTTGATTCTGTCACTTCACANGAGAAACAGCTGAACACATTTTCTTGGTAATACATTTCACTTACTCTGTTGCTTCATAGCAATAAGGTAAACTCCTGGTGAAAAATATTATTTTGAGAGCCAACATAAATCAGTTGCAAACTAAGAACAGAGATTTCCAGACATGCAGGGGAGGAAGGGGAGAGAAAAGAAGAAGGAAAAGGGAAAGGAAACAGGAGAAGGAGAGAGGAAGAGAAGAGGTGAGGAGGCAAAGGAAACAGAGGAGGAAGAGAGGGCGAGAGAAGAGGAAAGGGGAAAAAGAGGAAAAAGAAGATAAAAAGAGAAAACTTTACGGCTACTCTTCTGTGGTAACTGATCGGGAAAGAGTGTGCCCAAAGGCCAGTGTACTAGCATTTAAGTCTTGCTCACTCTGTTGCCCACTTCCTATGTGAATGCAGGAATTCTGTAAAGTGAGATGGAGAACAGTTGGCTCTTCTAAGACTATCTTTGTATAACTATCGATTTGGACATATTAATAGTGACAGCATGAATTCATTGCTCAGAAATGACAGAGTGAAGACTGGTACAAGATTTCTGTTATTCACTAATCCTTTTCAAAACTCACTTGCTCACTTTCTTCTATTGGCTTATTATCTCGAGTCTCTCTAGAACACTGAGGAGCAAGTAAAAAATTACGTAGAAGAATATAAAGAGAGAACAAGCGATTGTTTTACTTTCTGCTAAACACTCAAATATAACACTAAGTTTTACATTTTCTGGCATATACTCTCAAACTAATGTGACCTCGCAACTATAAATTCTTCACCAACCACATTTTTCCTTTGGTGTTGGGGTACTTTCCTCGCCGCAACTGTCAACTAGAAAATGAAATTAGAAAAATTACATCAGTTTCCCGCTTTGTAGTCTTTATACAGCTTTCAAAATTCTAAACACAGAGAAAATAAAAATAAAACAATAAACTTGCAAATAGGACTTGACTGTACTACATCCTCAAGCCTTGTTTCCTCTTCTAGATCTTAACAATGAATGGCAAAAAGGCTGAGTAATGAAGAAGCTATAAGAGATGGAAGGAAACTGCCTATACACCTCTGCCCGTTTTTTGCAGTGTTCTAAGAACCAAGTGATTTTGCAGGCTCAATCTTTCAGCGGCTGCGCCTCTCTCAATCTATTTCAGGAGCACGTTTGCTTTGCAGTGTATGTGGTCAAGTCAATAATTACACACAACTGTGAATTACACTGATGTCTGCAGCAGAACACGAGCTTCATAAATATTTGAATGACATGCAAAAGCCCCCTAGGACAGTTCTACAGTGCACGGGTAAGATTCCACATGCTATGCACACGTAATATATTCAGTGCTTCTGAGAAGCTTTCCAGAAGCAAGAAGCAAGTCTCCTGTGCAGAATAGAGAAACAATACGCACATAGGTTCAGTGAAACTGTCAGTTCTGCAGAATACTAGACAGACTGCACATGTACAGCAGATCCCATTATTCAATAGCTGAGGCACCAGACCACATCGGTTGCGTCTGACAAGGAAAGGTAAACTGGCTCACTAAATGACAGAGTCATCACTTAGTCACCATTATTTTAAACATTGTCTTCTGAAGACAATGTTTAATGTTAGACAATCGTAACAAGTTACCACTTAGTAATAGCATGTTCAACCTCACTGAAAAAACTGCATACTTTCAGATCAAGTTTTACAGCGCTTATACAGAATTTCTGTTAGCTCTTATCTGTAATTTTTCAGCATAGCTATAGACTGCAAGATGCAATTCTTCAAAGAAAAGATCTCTGCAGCCACTATGATGGATGTATACATCTCAGTATTACAAATATATTAGCAACATCTTTCAGTATGTAATGCAGTAACATGAGCATGATGAAAATATCACCAACTATATAATTATATATATGAAATAACTATAANTTTTGTGTTTCCAATTTAATGCAATACATTGCCATATTAATTATTTCTCTTTTTCCCCATAAGATTTTGCTTGTTTTCTCTCCCAACACGTTCTAAAACAGTGGCACGGAACTTACCTGGGTATTCTTTAAGTTCGAATCTTGTTTCTCCTTCTCTGTTTGATTCTGTCACTTCACAAGTGTAATTTCCAACTTCTGCCTCTGCACTGTTAAGCCTTAGAGAGGCAACGCCTTTGGGTAAATCCTCCTCAGATACTAAGTTAGCTGATGGAACTGCTGGATCTCTCAAAATCTCCTTTCTTGCTCCATCAAAAGAGAAAATTATTTTTCCTTGTCTCTTCCACGTAACAAACATGATATTTGGATCTTTCTCACTTAGATTAATCACAAAGCAAGGTAAAATGACAGTTTCATTACAGTCAGTTTTTTTAACAACATCTGTTGCATTAAACAACAACTGGGCAGAACCTATAAAGAAAAATGGAAATTGACACTTTCAGAATTCTTTCTTAATGTACAAGAGAAGAAAGTAAAAAGAATTACCACATGGCACTTGGGAAAACAAAACATTCCCCTGCGAAAACACACACGAAAAAAGACATCTATACTTTAAGGTAGTAACAAAAGGAGAATAATTTAAAAAAGCATTATTCTAATTCTAACACAGCATCTCTATGCAGCCAGCCATTCTCACACACATTTAATGTATAAATACCATAACCTGTAATAATCGATTAAATAACTAGATAAATAAAAACCTTGGGCTGCCACTTACATGGACACTTCCTCTAAAATGCCATATGCAGAAATACTGCATTAAGGCCTGGTTTCTGCAAAACATACACACAGCATTAACCACAGGCTGTCCCACTGATGTTCAATTTTTTGCCGCTGATTACCCAGGTATCTAAAAACAGAAGTCCAGGCACACAACCATCCTTTATAGTTTGTTAAGAATGCAGGGAAAAAATTCTATTTGTACACTTGTGAGAGAAGGCAGGCAGGGCAGCTTAGTCAACATGGGCTTGTCATTCGTTCCTTCCTGTCTCTGAAGGTGGAGCCAAACACACATAGGTTTAGATTGCTTCTTGCAAATTCTCTTTGCCTTTCTGATGGAGGAGGTGCACTCACAAGACTATTACTTACTTAGTTTGATTATATACACAATAGAATTGAAAATTGAAATATGTTTTAAGAACAAGTGTCCTGTATTATAAATTGTTGTGATTAATGCTACTAACAATGAAATTCAATGAAAAATCACCATCGCACAGAATTACGTTATCACTGCTAGTTTTTATCATTTCTCTCCCACACTGCACCACAGTTCTACAACGGTAGTACTGACTGAACACTGTTTCAAGAAAGACCTAAATCCTAGGCCAAGATTTTATCTGAAAGGAAGACCCATTAGTCAGTTCTTGAGAATACCAAAAATTATAACAGAAGTATTTAAATTACACCAGGAACCAGAAGAACGAGTCTTGACTGCAAAGTATGAAGGCTTTGAATCCTTTATTTTCTGTATTTTTTCTCATTTGTGTGAAATTGTAACTTAGTTTAATAGCTGTCCTAATAGTCATTGTGCCTCAGAGTCCCCATGGTATTAATCATTCAAAATGCTTGACTATAATCACCTGACAAAAACAAATATGGGAAAATATACATACTGTATCACAACCCCTAATACTGTTAGCACACAGACTTAGGAAGTGGAATAGCTCCAGTGACTTCAGAGGAACTACTGGTATTCACACGTCTAAACTAGCTCAGAATTTAGATACGTATTCAATGACTGAATTCAATTATGGGAAAGAGCAGAGAAACACACATACACCACAACCACCCCCCCAAAAAAAAAAAACCCAACAATGAAAGTTGTGTCACTATTTGCAGTAGCTCAGTTTTTTCAAAGCAAGAGTCACAGATCAAATTTAAAAAGCGCTGATCCTTGAAACATTGATTTAATATTCTCACACAACTCACTGGATTAATACTGAATATCAAAAGCTTATAATAAACTGACAAAATGCATTATGCATGAAAGCACTTAACTACAAAGAAAGAATTATTCTCTGGTTTACTCATTGTGTTTCACTTTTTAAATTGTACTTCAAAAAATAAAAGTAATAAAAGCAGAACAAAGGGAAACTGCACCCAAACTATGCACTAACGAAAAAAAAAATAATACAAGCAATTAAAAGCTGTAGTGCTTCAGTAGTTCTTCCTGAAATAAATTTCATGTCTGTTTTACTTTAACACTACCTCATAATAAAAGGTTTCAGAGTATGGGGTTGTTTGGTTTTGGGTTGGTTTGGTTTGTTGTTGTTTGGGGGAGGGAGGGTCCCCCCTTTAGAGCTAGCACATTTATTTACAGTTTGTAGGAAGAATTTATTCTCCACTGGCTCCATCACTGAGAAAGGTGGTTAGTTCAGCTAAAGGAAGCAACAATACTTCAAAATATGTACCAAAGTAAATTAAAATATGTATATATCTTGAAGAAGTGAAAACAAACTGATCATGATTTTTTCACTAATATTAGCACAGAATGGCAGGGAGCCATAGGTTACTGATTCCATGGGTTTGCTGTGATGTAGCCTACAAGAGCTGGCATATTTTGCCTCAAGCCAATTAAGAAGTACTCATGTGAACTGCTCCACCAGCAGCGCGGCTGGAAAAATAAGGAGCAGGCTGCCGACAGGGACCAGCAGAAGCACACAGAAATATTTGTAGGTATTGGCCTCTGCAAATCTGACTGCTTTAGTAGAAGGGGTTGCATGGCTGCTATCCCACTAAAGGGAACTGACTGCTTACTACATATGACATTTCCACTGTCAACTTCCAACATCCTTCTTGTGGGATGAGGAAGTCATCAGAATCCTTCAGCAATAGTTCCCAAATCCTCCAGGCAGTGGACTGATAGGTGGGCTCCTGGCCTCAAACTTTCTCATGGATTATCAGCTTAGAGGTGTCACATAAAGGTGACAATTTTAGAGCCTTACACTAAGGAGGTTGAGGGGACTCGCTTCTAAAGAATATGCAGTTGTGAGGCTGCCACAGAAAGGTTGTTGCAAATGGCATATGCAACACAAATTCGGGAATTTGTCAAAATTGCACATTATGTCAAAACTGGCTAAGCTTGGTGGCTGCAACTGATGAACACCTGCATTTCTCATTGACTACAAAACACGCCTGGGGACTGAGCATTTAAGCCAGTCTACTGCTAACCGGGGAACCCAGACATGAATTTAGAGCCTAGCTTTAAACACAGCGGGTTTAAAGGTTTAAAAGCAGGTTTAGATGTGCTGCTTACTGACAGAAGAGCACTCACACCTCAGTGGAAAGGGCTGTCATTTTATTTTTAATTCTCCCTCCCTGCACCGAGTTTCTTCTTGAGGCACAGAAAAATAAGTAGTTAGATTGCGAGATGCCATTTGCACATCAATGGCACCCCCACTCCTTTCAAGATCAAGAAACGCCGCCAACCCTACACCAGGCGACCAATCTGATCGTCGCTATTTCGCGCAGGAAGGCACATTAAGCTGCCCTAACGCTACGAGACACGGGAAGACGATGAGCTTTGCGCCACTCATGGCGTCCCTCCCACGCCACTTCTCCTAGCAGACACCCACCCCTAGACCCGGGGAGGATGAGGGAGGCGGAGGGATGGAAGAACACCCCCGAACCATAGCGACCTATAGCTCGGCAGACCGCAGTCCCACACAACGCCTGCTGTAAACCCTCGCCGCTCACCAGTCACGACCGGGAGCTCCGGGCAGAGGCGATGGGAGCTTCCAACAGCGAGGGGANGTGGAAAGAGGTCTCGGGTCTGGCTCCCGTGGCCCCAAGCCACAGTGGGGGCAGGACGACAGAGAGAGGGAGGAAGGAAGAAAGAAGGGGAGGGCAGCGAGAACTCACCGGCGCCCACGGCGCTGAGCAGCACCCAAGCGGCCAGCTGCCTCATGGCGGAGCGGCGGCGAGGAGCGCAGGCAGGCAGCCGGACGACCTCCGGAACTAGGCGCCGCCGCGCAAGGGGCGGAGCGGGGCGGAACGGGACGGCACGGGGCAGCCCGGCGGGGCGGGGTAGGGAAAGGGGGAAGAAGGGAAAGAGGAAAGGAGGAGGTATCCCCCCGCCGTTGATTGGCTGCGGACGCTGGCGCGGGGGCGAGCGCCGCGCGCCTCTGCTCTCCGCCTCCGCCCGCTGGCGACGGAGCCAACTACCTCGGCTGGTGGCTGTTGGGTCCTGCGCGCTCCGCTGTTACTGGCAGCCCCGCGTGGGGCCGTTGGCGGAGGCAGGCGCAGGCGCCACCGCACGGCTGGGGAGCTGGCTCTTTTCCTTCTGCCCGGGAAACCGGAACAGCCCGCGGGAATAGCTTCGACAGAGCCCGGTTTTGGTCTTGGTTTTTTTTTTTTGTTTTGTTTTGTTGTTTTTTTTTTAAGTAATTATCGGGACGTATTTGCCTTGACCGCTTGGTCCGTGGGGTCACGATGTGTTTTGTTGTTCTTGCGCGCAGAGAGCTCCGTTTCGAGTAACGGCTGAATAAAAATGGCTGGCTGGCCAAGGGGAAAGTGCCGAGTCTAAGACAAGGGGAAGTGTTGTAGGGGACGGCTCCAGCCCCTCTTCCCGAAGCGTCTCCCCCCGATCGGTCCAGCGATGTTGAACGCGGTCAAACAACCCCCTTCGTGAGGGCGGGGGAAGGGAAGAGGCCTCTCCTCACGCCAGAGACGTTTAACCCCCGTCCGGGAGGGACAGGACAGGGCGGGCGGGGAAGCACCCTTGGTTTCCGTTTCCCTTTCCCGTTAATTGCCTGACCGTACGCTTGTGAATAAACCAGGGGAGGAGAGCGGTGCTGTTAAAAGCCCTGCGGAAAACATATCCCTGCCAGCGGCGTGTTTACTTGCGGCTGGAGTGAAGCTCCGGCTCTGGCCCACACTGAAGGAAGGGCAGTGCTTCCCAGCGCTGGGCTGCCTCGGTGACTTACCAGACTTGCTGTGCTCTGCGTTCAGCTGAAATGCAAAGTTTTTAAAGACGGCACAAAACACAGAAGAATTTGTAAATGATCTGTTGTTGCCCTTCACTTAAAAAGGTGGATAAGTGCTCTTTTCACCTCCTTCCTCCGTCTGCAGTAATACGCGTTTGACTGTTAGCAGTTCTTCCAACAAATGTTTTCTTCCACAAGTAGCCCTCGTTAGGACTTTCTTTTTTTAATGGTAGATTTATCACAAAATTTTAGATCTATAAATACTTGCACTTTAAATGCTTAATTCGTTCTCAGGCATATGTGTTCGAAGCGTTAATAAAGGTCTGTTAAACATACTTGAGGAACACATACACGTAGGTACATATATATAAAAATGTTCTGACAGATTCCCAGAGTTCAACAGAGGATGAAAGCCAGGGCAGAATCAAAATTCTGTGGGAAATCACACTTCTGTATTTTTTACGTCTCACGTGGTTTTACTACGTGTATTTTTTAGCTGCAACATTAATATTGACTTAGTTCTTTGCCGCCCCCTCCCCCCTGCTTCCTGAGACTCTGTTCTCTTAAATTCTTCCCCAGCCCTCCTTAAGTTATTAATGGATACCGGTGCCTCGACTACTGCGTTTGTTTTCTCCAGGTACTCATAAAGCACTCAGACATCCTCCAGCATTCCAGTTTAGTAAAAACCTTTGAGCAGCGGGAGCCATCTGACTCCAGAAACGATGGAGTGGGCTGGCGTGAAGCAGCTGATCTGCTTCTGCCAGACTGATTCAGATGATGTTCTCTGGAGGCCAGAAGAGACGGGCTTGGAGCGGAGGGGAGCAGGGGGGACATGTCTGCTTCAGTTGTAGCTCATGCATCTGTGCCCTGAGTGAGTGCCAGCACTTTGAGAGCCGCAGGCAGTCGCTGGGGGAACAGGGTCAGCTCTGTGGGGAGCTGCGCGGCGTGTTGTCTGTTAAGAAAACTGGGGATGCTCTCCTCCTGCTGCAAAGAGGAGATGGGCCCCAGCTGCAGCAGCATTTGTCGCTGTTGCTAAGGTAGCACTCAACACACCCACGCTCGCCTGAGAGCAAAACAGCGGGCTTGGGCAATTTCACACAACCAGGAGTCTTGTATGAGAGAGTGGTGCTCCCTGTCAGGTGCCGTCTCCTACACTTCTGAACCAGGTTTCACAAATCACCTTTATCTTTATAAAACTCTCTGTGCATGCAGTTTCCCTGGAGGTTTTGGGGGTTGGTATCTTTTTTTTTTTTTCGAGTTAGCTGTCCCATCCAGCGAGGTGTGCATCTGCAATACTTCCGTCTGGCACTGCTCTGCCTTCTGCTGCTGAGAGAAGTCTGTAACGCCTCTGCTTGCTGCTGGTTTCAGACAGCAGGATTGTGCAGCACCAGCCAGTTCTGACGCTTCTGATTCCTGCTGGGAGGAAGGTTAGGCACTTCTGCTTTGCCTTCTGGCCCACGTACGCCAAGCAAACCCTGCTGTAAAAGAAGGGCTGTGTGCTTTCAACCACTTTTTCTAACATCACTGTGACCGTTTTCCTCTCTTTTTGCCTTGCGGTGCTGCGTGTCTCTCTTCAGAGCACGCACGCTCTAGAAGCTCACACAGAAACACAGCTCAGAAGCTGTAAAAAAGGACAGACCCATCTCTGACTCGTGTTTTGGGTCCAAGGGCTCCAAAAGCAATAGGTCGTATATTTTGAAAACTCTGCAGGAGTCCCTCATTTATGACTTCTAAGGCACACTTTTGGTCTTTAAATCAGGCAGCTATTTTACTACAACTCTCAGACACTGATCTGCCATTTTATACTGGTTTACTGCTCTTTGGAGTGCCGTTGATTGGTGTTTGGGGTCAGCAAGTGAAGCTGCAGCAGGCGTGAATCACATATACAAGCCAATGTGCAGGAGGCAGCGACTGCCATGGCTGGCAGGAAAGTGACATAAAAGCCCACGTGCCTAAAGAAAAGGGTGTCTGTAGCTGTCATTTGTCAAACTGACTGTGAGAGCTGTCTCCCTCAGCAAGAGATGCAGCGGGCAGACCTCCATCAGTGTTCATAGACTCACTCCATGTGCATATCATACCCAGGAGCCACAGCGCAGCAGCAGCAACAGGATGGGTAATACCTTGTTCTTCTGCAAGCACCGCAAAGCATTTGCCAAGGAGGCCGTTATCCCTTTCTTTTTAGATCTGGAAACCGAGGCATGCCAAGGTTAAATGAACTGACTAAGGTTGCATAATTAGCCAGTGGCAGAGCTGAGAATAGACTCCACAGCCGTTTCTCCAGGCCTAAGATCTAACTAGTAGACCTGTCTCGGGGACATAGGCCGCCTACCAAATCTGTACATCACAGCGCTATAGAAAATGACATTTTTAGAACAGGCTCAACCCCGAACTTATTATAAGTTCTAAAAAATATCCACCAAAGCAGTTAAAAAGAAAAAACAAAGGAAAAGAAAACCAATATTTTCTTCTTATGATAGAGCCTGCCTGGGCAAAAGGGTAAAAATGGAATACAAGTGACAAGCACCAGCAGGTTAAAAAAAGTGTTCCCAAAAGCCTGAACTAACTGAGTAATAGTTGCTGGAGACCTAGTCAAAAATGAAGCAATGCTGTGAAAAAGTCCTGACTTTCATGGTTGGCTGATGGGCTAAAATGCAGAAATTTTTCCTCCATTTCAAAACTATTTCAGGGAAATAGTGCTTCTTACACACTCCCCCTTCTCCTTCCTCACTTAATCTTTTCTACTCCTGTATTTGGTTTTTTTTCTGCATTGCCGTTTTTATTTTGTGCTCTCTGTTCTATCATCACACGACTTATCCCTTTAGTGACTTAGTGGTCACAGGAAGCCCAAGCCCATGAAACACTCTCCTGCCATGGGGGATCCTGAACTCCAAAGCTTTGCAGTTAGGCCACGGAACAGCTGCTCCAGGCCACTGCCCAAGGCAGCTAGGTGGAGCAACTGGGGTGTTATCTGCAGCTGCCCTCCATTTCAAGGAGACTTCTGAAGAATCTTGCGTCAGATTATCAACAGGGTTAAAGAATTATATGTTATGGTATTTAGGTGATGCAGCTGGTGATCTGCTTTCACGATAGGCATTTTGCCCCTTCCAAAGAAGTTCTGTAATGGAGAAACAATATGTATCATTCCAGGGTATGGTTCAGTGAAGCAAAAGGCAGTACAGAAATCTCTCATTTCAGTCAAGATTATCTCAGAGAGAAGGACAGTTCTAAAATATTTAAGAAGAAGGAGTTATAGCTTTAAAGCTGCTTAAAGACATGACTTCCCATCCAGTGTAAGCCAGAGTCCTTTTGATGTCGGAGAGAATTGAGCTCTACTTACCTTCAGATATCTTGGCTGAGTCACTTAATGCACTTACAAACCTGGCCTGAGCAGCTTTCATTAGCGTATTGGCAGGTCTCTGAGCACAGAGAACACATTGTCCCCCACATTGCAAATATTTGTTAGCAATGCAGCTATGATATTCCATTAGTTACAGGATGGAGCTTATTCTAACCATGCCTTGCACTCAGCCACTCCGTCCTCCCTGGAGGCACCTACCAACCCAGGGCAGCTGCCATCCAAGTTTTGCAACCTGCAAGTACAGCCCCTGGGGCAAAACAGTGCCGCTGCCTGCATCAAAACAGCAAAATATTTTCCCTCCATCACAGCAGGCAGAAAGAAGTTCTGTGCCTGCTCCTCCTCGGCATCGTGGCAGCAGCAGTGATGTCCTCTATGAAGTAATACCCCTGGGCAAGAGGCAGAATGTCCTGTGCGCTGTTTGGAGAGACAGCCATGCCGACTGTGACTGCTCGCTGCCTTCAGCCAGAATGGGCTGAGGATCAGCTGAAGCCTCCCAGATTTCCTTGACGTGGCACACTCGCAGTGAGGTCTCGCGCTCTGTTCTCTTCTTCCTCCTCCCTAGCCCCAACACAATCTGCTGCCGCCTTTCACCAAATCCATAGAAATACAATTATCATGGAGATGTCTGCCTCTAGCGATTTTTTTCTTTGGAAATAATTATAATTGGCTGTGGCAGCAAAAAAACTTATCAGCATAGACAGATGACAGACAGCACAATCACATAAGCTTGCTTCTGAGAAAATAAAGCTAAAACCCATTTATCTTCCTAGTTGGGAACAAAAGGCCTTCCTCTGAAGAGCCAGGCTGTGAAAACACAGAGAGAAGACTATTATATGGAGGGATTAAATCTGTGGTAGGTAACCAAGCACAAGTAGGCCATTTGCAGCTGGATGGCACTGTAGTAATTAAAGTAATATCACTTCTTTCATCTGAGGAATACTTACCTCGCTAGGGACATATCACCCCATGCAGAGGCAGTGACCAAGGTCCCAAGAGGTTAATTAAGTGCCTGGAGGAACTGTGGGCCTGAAGAGCGACTGCACCATCAACACAGAAAAATGTAAGTATTTCCCCATAGCATCTATAAAGGGCTACTTGTATTGGGATGCAAAACTGGCCATGGATCACTTATTCCTGGAGTAAATCGTTAACTGCCCTCTTCCAGAGAATGAAAATGTTTTGATTCCAAGGCACAAAATCTCCTGGAGTCACCTTTAATGTGACAGCTTGCCTACCAACCACAGGAAGAGCCTGCACCCACTTCAGTCCCCCTTTCCAGATAATCCAGCCAGATGATTTTTAACATCTGGCCTCTCTATGGGCTGAATGGGTTTCTGATGGCACATGGACTGGGGACGGTTGGGGAGGTGAGTGGGAGGACTTCTCTTGGTACTAATTTAAAACATTTGAACAATTCATAACCAGTCCTGAGGTATTTTAAGAAAATTAAAGCTGGGTGAGGAGAATGGTTGTCCTGTGTAAGTTGTTGACTACCCGATATATCCACACAGATGATAGCCCTCAAATTCTGTGAGACATGCTTGGATCTACTGGTATTTGCACAAGCACAAAGAGAAATACTGTTAGCATGCAACCAGTTGTTGTACGGGGGAGAGCTGAGACCCAGAGAGGGGGGAGGATAAGAGAGAGACAAGGAGAGAGGAATACTAGAAACAGAACTGCACAAAATGTTTTCTGTAGCTCTAGTTCCCAGGATTACAAACAACCCTCCAACTAATTGGCATGCCTCACGTGCAGCCACATTAATGTCACCACTCTTTCGCTTGGCTCAGCGCACGCATTTCACTGACAAACTCTTCTGCCTTTGGATGAAATTGTGGATGGTTTCTACATTTATTTTTTTTTTCATATAGTCTTCTTGGCTCCCAACAGCTTTGCCTGGTTAGATTTCCCCTTCTAGCTAAAAAAAGAAATTAGACTGATCTCTTTTGGCAGCTGTGAAATGGTTGCATATTGTGTGTGTTTTCTTGATGAGCTTGCATGAAATGGAATTTAGTTTTCTTTTGACGGATACACCACGTTTAGCATAATGTCCCCACAAGATTAGCAAGTGTTTACTTTTTTTAGAGGAATTTTTATGTGCACGTAATGTCATGTATGCCATTTCTATACAGCGTTATGAATAGCGCATAAAGCTGCTTGAACAGGGAAACGGAACCGATTGAGGAATGTTTCCCCAGTGAATGTGCAGTAAGTATGATTTGTGATGGTGTGTAATTTGCTAATCACAAAGCTTCAGTCAACGGCAAAAATTCCGTGACATTCAGGTTTTAACTCTTACCACTTCCCAGAGCCAAATTCAGGTGCTGTATAATACATGAAACTGGCTGTGCTGGGTCTGCCCTAAGAGCGGTGTAGCCCCGGGTCCTGTAATGCCAGTGGCCAGATGGGGATGCCTGGGAAAAAGGGCAGACGTATATGGTAGTTCTTACTTTCTTGCTTCCTCAGCCTCCGGTCTTTTTTAGCTTGGACTCCCTGAGCTCCCGGTTTCTGCGTATTTTAGAGCTCACAATGAAGAAAGAGAGGAGGTGCAACTTCCACTGAAGACAACAGATATTACACTGAAAACACCGTGGGTGAATGTGATTGCTCTGTCATGTTGTATGGTTACGTGCATGAGCCTCAGTCTAGTCTGTGTTTCAGGGTAATGCTCTTACTAAGAATAATATCAATGAATGACGAAGGAGATGTTCCGAGACAACAGGGAAAAGGCCAAAATGAGTATAAAAGGGTAATAATATTATAAGAGATAACATTATAATAATAAAGATGAGATAAAGTGGCTGGCATTCTGCCATTCTCTTGTTCAAGGTTTAATTTTGCCATGAAGGCCTTTTTTGAAATTAGATTCCAAAGAGTCCAGAGGGGAGCAGCGGGAAAGGAACCTATTCTCTTGAAATGAAGAGCTTTTGTAAGGTGGAGGTGGGATCATTTAATTGTTTCTCTGACAGGACTTCTCACAAGTCAAATTCAAATGTAAGAAACATTAAGTACTGGAATAATTAGCACAGTGTTTTGGTTTCAGTTGTTTGGCCTACCTGCTTGGTGGAACTCTTCAGTACTGGTAGGAGCCAATAATGGGGAATCACAGATTCTGGCCTTGTAGGCTGCAGCTGGATCCCCAGCTGAAGCTGGTTGAACTGTGGATTGCCAACAAAAGACTCCCCCATGCCTTCCTTCCTTTCCCCTCTTTCCCATTCAGTGCCTTCCCAAAGGGCTGCTGAGCCAGCTGCNCATCTGAGTGGTACCAACTCATCGTACTTCTTCACTTTGGCAACTTGTTCAGGGAAAATGGCAGAAAAAGTGCAGATAAGGAAACAAAACAGGGAACTGAACCTACCCGCAGCAGCTTCTTGTGAGATCACCTTAAGCCAGCACTAAAGCTGAAGTCCCAGGGCTGTATGTTTGGGCTTTTCCCACCTGGCCCAGGCTCAGGGCATGGAGACGTGCGGTTGGTTTGTGGCTCTGGCACAGGATGCCAGGGATGCAGGCAGCACTCCAGCTGAAACTAGCTTGAATTCTGCAACTGGCTTGGTTCAAGTAAAGTACTTTGGCCTCATCAGGTGGGCATTATTTCCACCTGAATTTGGTTTCACAGCTTGTCATCTCAAGTCTTCAGTCTGGTGTAGGGACAAAGAAGAAACAAGCTAGAAGTCATTTTCTGAGTTATATGAGGCAACTTTAAATTTAGCTTATGGCTGTCCTCAAGGAGCAGGTCTCCAATGGATGTTTTAAATTTTACTTAAATATAACTGCCTTTAAGCCTGCCTGACGTGATAATTGTGGGTTCTGCCCTTTGACATAAAATTTGAACTTGCAAACAGGAAAAAAGGAAGCGTTCAACAGGAACTTCACTGGAGTTACCACTAGTGAACTGACAAAACTGTAAAAAACGGTTTTACTTTTGTTTGAAATTTCCCTATTGCTGGACATAAAACATTAAAGAATGGAACTCTTTGCTGAGTAACAGCAGATAAATGCAGTTCATCTCTAAAGAGGGAGGGAAAAAAAGCAAGAGGGGAAACACAGTGCCCTGGAAAGGGTTACTGTAAGAATTTTTTTACCCTTTCCCCTCAACATAGGAGCCAAACAATGTCAATTTTATTAACTTGGAGCTGTTACAAGTAGGGTCTTACACTCTTGCAGCAGTTTACACTGCACTTAAGCATTTCTTTGTGGCTGCAGCAGATAATGTAATATCTGCCTGCATAACAGCTGGAACAGCTCCAGCCATTCAGAGACAATAACTGGAATAGCTGATAACAAAGGAGGTCTATGTGAAAACCAGCATTATTCCAGCGCATTTAGCATACTGGGCTCTGCCTTCCTCCTCCTCCCTCCTCTTCTTCCGTTTACAATTTCCTTTCCTCGTGTATCTGTTTCTGAAGGCGCCTCCGTCCTCACCTGACCTTTTTACTTCCCCGTTTTTCCACCTCTCCTTATTTCCTTTGATTTCTCCTTCTGGCTTTTGGACACCAAAGGCAGTTCTGGTAAATATAAGGTTGGTTGGTTGGTTGGTTGGTTTGTTTGTTTGTTTGTCTGGGCTGTTTGTGCGTGCACATTTCCTGGGGACAGTGTACTGTGACTTATGTTGGCTTATGTTAAGGCTGGTATGAAATTGGAGTTCACTACAGTCTGCTCTCCCTGCCTCTTTTTCCCCCTCTTCCTTTAAGCGAGCTGCTGTTTTCCTCTATCAAATGTTCTTTGCTCTTGCCGTTTGCTTTTGTAGCAAATATACTTGCCCCAGGGCTGCTGCTTCCTTGCTGGCTTCCTCTGCAATTGCAGCTACCTTCTCCCCCTTTACATGACAGAAACGGCCTCATCTTGATGATGCCTTTTCCCACGCTGCAGCTTCCCGTTTCTTTGGTGGGATTGTTTGCGTGGGCATGTCCGATTGCTTCCTCGTGTTCACCAGCTTTTGTCCTCCAAGTCTGTCCTCTGTAGGAGGGATCACATCTACCATGTCCTCTTCCTTTCTTCACCTCTGCACACTGATGTGTACCGCAGATGCCTGTAGGCTCTCGGTTCCGTTTTCAGCTCTCTCCAAGGCTCTGGGTACATGGTCTGTGAGTTGGGCTGGCCACAACTGGCAATGCCCTCCTTTGCCTGAAACAACTTGTCATAGAAACCCACAGTCACTTCCTCCTTGACGGGGTGAAGTGTACACCCAGCAGTATGATTTCTGGGTAAGAGCAAGGTGTGGCTCAGCGATATGAGTGATATAACTGCCCTAGCTGGTCATGGGGTGGGAAGGGAGATCAGCAGGAAAGCTGAAACACCGTTGGTTGGTTTCTGGGTGTCCTGGTAAGTGCAATGCAAAACAGTCACTCAAAATAGCAATTGTCACTTGAAAAATATGACTCGTTTTGACAATCTCAGCTGCTTTAACTGTATAAACCATTTGTAGAGCTCTACTGACCCAGTGTGAAAACTTGCCTGCACAGCTTGTGAAAAGCAAGGTCAGTGCTTGAATTAGCCCCAAACTAAGTGCACCATGACACTTCTTTTAGGGAGGTGATCCTGAATGAAAGAGGACCCTGAGCGCTGGCAGCTGTATTCCAACACGGGGTGAAAAGCACCAAGAAGTGACTTCCAGTACTAACCTGACCAGCCACTGGAAACAGATGCCTTTTTGTCTGGCTTTTGTTTTCAAATGGCCAATAAGAACAGAGCAGCACTGGCACCATTGTCTGTATTAAATGTGTTTTCACCCAGTGGAAGAGTGTAGTGTGTTGTAAACAATTATGGCACTGAATAAAGCATAATTGATCACAAAAGTGCCACATAGGATACATTTGACAAAGTGTGATTTAAACATCAGGATCTGTATAATGAAGCTAGCACTCTTAAGACAGTGAAAAGGAGGTATCAGCATTCTTTGGAATGAAATACAAAATGGAGTGACATAAAAAGATTTCATAGCCCTTTCCTGTTGCGTTTTCTGCATCACAGCAAAGCTCAATTTTCTGCTTGTCAGAATGTTCCTTGCTCTGGTAAAGTGGTATTTTGTATTTTGAATAACTAAAAAATAAATACTGTGATTCTTCTCAGATGCAGACTTAGTTTACTGTTGCACAGTGAAAGATCTTTCTGTATGCTATGGGTCCTTTTCATTGCTATATTCTTGAAGCTTTATGTTTGGGATCACTCTGCTAGAATTAGGAATGGCAAATTGGGGTGTTCAGAGATACTTCACAATATGTGGTCACAGGTTCAAAATCTGGGGGGAATATTATAGTTTTCTAGAGGCTACATCCTGTGGCCATATCTTCTCTTCTCCATTTCTCCTTGTCTTCCACCCCTGGATAGAATATCCCTTTTCCACAAATAAAAGGTTCCTTCCTCCTATGAAACCTTATGCTGTTACAGGTCAAGTTAAGCTGCTTTGAAATTCTGGGTAGCAATTCAGCTCTTCAAGAAGCAGATAGGAAGGAATTTTCCTCACAGAAGCAAATGGTTAAAATGTAAGGGGTTTTGAAAGCTGCAACATAAAGATGTCTTTCCTCCAGACAAAGAGATAAGCGGATCCATCCAGAGTCCTGAGGCTTTAGGCATAAAGGTCACAGGGTATGAAGCGAGCAGGTGATGAAGACCTGAAAGAAACAAGTGAGGCAGGAAAGCTATTCCTGACTCAGGATAAACTCACATTTAGCCTGAGCTCAAGAACAAGGCAAGAGATCAAGCCTACCAAAAGAAAACTTGAATTTGGGAGCAGCTCATGTGTTTTATTTTCTGGTTTTTGTTTGATTCATTCGGGCCAAAGCAGTTACCACCTGGCTTCATCAACATTTTCTGCTTCCCCTGGTCGGAGCTGAGGCTTGATTAGCTGCTTTTAGCAGTAGGATGACAAGCACCATAGAGTTCACCTTCCTCTGTACGTAGCTGTAATAGCAAATTCAGTCTGTCTGGCTTTTCACAGTCTCCTATGGGGTTTACTTCAATACCCTGTAGAGAAACTAAGGTTTATATGACAAGATAGGTGGGGACAGCTTCCTGCTGGTGATCTCCTTGTTGCACCCACACTTAATTGATGTCAGCAGGGCCTCTTGGCACAGTGGCTGCTCACATGTGAGACTCTACAGAGAGTAGTTTCCACCCCGATTAGCAGAAGCTCAGACAGATTGACCGCATCATTTATATTCAGGTTATGTTGTCAAACTTTCAAACATTTGGAGGGAAGCATCATCACCATAGAGGAGTAAACTATACACCTGAGAGGGGTGAGGACTAACTAGAAGCAATGAAGGGAATATTACTGAGGCATGTTTTCCGTATTTAAGCAAAGATAATATGGAAGAGCTTTTTAAAGGAAGCTTTTTCACTCTATTCGTTGGAATTTATTACCCACATACCAATCCTGTTCACAACTGAGAGAAAACTTAATTGACTTTCAATTGTTTATCTTCTGTGCAGTTACCTGCAATTCTGATTTTCAACAGACATCTCACAAACCCAAACACAGTATTAAGTACATTCTTATTCAAACAGAAATGTCAGAGTACTGGAATACTTAGAGCAAAAAAACCTCTCCAAACCTGCCACACCTACAGCATACCTTTCTGCCTCAGGAACAAAAATCTTCTCAGAACAGTATTTTTTATTCTTCATTGCCAGTATGATAGAGCTGAAGATGATGAAAATGTTCAAGTATGTTCTACTCGAGCTTATAATACAGGCACTCTACAGAAGGCTGCAATGAAATGGCTGCTAGAGAGATCAGTACAAAATTAATGAATGACACTTTTAAGATCACAGAGTTTTCATTGTTTTTACTGTTGTTTGATGGCATTTGTCAAACTCGGCAGGAAGGGCCTGCCATCATACTGGGAACTTGCTCACCTCCTGTAACAAAGGAAAGGATAATCAATAGATGCTGTCAAACCTCTTGAAACCTTCTGCACCATTTTCTGGCACTAGTTTCTGGCAAAATTTCACAAACGGCCTGTTTCCCTTGGTCTGAAAACTGGTTTGCATTCTTTCACAAATGGATTCTTTGAAAGGACCTAAAATGCTCATAAACCAGCAACGCTGAGAGAAGAGACAGAACTCTCTCAAACCCTACAAGAGCCCCCCCTCAAGATACAGTGAGAAACTTTAGCCTTAAAACTAGAGGCGGCATGGGAAACTTTTGGTCCAGGGGATGCTTACAGATGTCATTACCATCCTTTGAAAGCCACAGAGATGGGAAAATATTCTGAACAAACAATTGCAATTACTGAGTCATCAAGAGGAATATTAGAAATAGTTATTCTGTACTTCTGACCTTAAAATATTAATCTTTGTTGATTTTTACAATAGGTAGCTAGGACATGTCACTAGCATGTCGCAGCCACTTCCAAAATGGAGTACTGAGATACAACCACTCTTAATTACTTAAGACCTGGAATGAAGAAGAATGGAGTAAAACTAGCCAGTAAGTGAAAGACTAACATTATTCAAAATGTTACTTCCAATAAAAAAGCTCTCAACTTTGCTTGTAACAGTGTTGCCTGTTTGCAAAGTGCTAGGGATGTTACTGGGAGGCTGCCAGACAGGCATTTCCAGCAACAGCAAGCCCTGGAGCAATAGCTAAGTATTAGCTAATACCTGAGAAAGCCCGGGTAATGGTTTTTGCTGAAGGGAGAAACACATTGAAAGGAGGAAATGGCAGACAAAAGTAACTTTTGCAATCCCAGAGCCTTCTTTGGAAACTCCCCACCTATGAACGGTATTCAGACAGCAAAGGTGGTGCTTATAGCCGCTGTTTACTGTAGCTCACAGGCACTGATGTCATAGGCCGGGCTTTCCCCGAGTTTTATTCCAAGCCTTTGTCAGGTATCACCGAAACATTTCCTAAAGCATTCATACACCAACGAGAAACCAGAAAGCAGCGACAGGGCATTAACAGGCACATTGTCACGCTGGCTGCTAGTTTGGGCCCAGCGACAGGCAGGAGGAGCGTGCGCACCGCGTGCGCGCATCCACGTGCGGCTGCCTCGTGGAGGCACAGCACTGCAGCACTGACATTCAGGGAGCCGGCTGAGCGCCTGCATGAAAAGAAACAGCCTCATGCTAATTTATTCTTTTTTTTTTTTTTTTTTTTTAATTAACATTTGTCAAACTTGGAGAGAAGCCCGGGCTGCAAAATTTGGACGCAAAATTCAAAGAGCTCAGAAGTTGGAAATGTTCACACAACAGGCTCTTCATTTATGCCTACTCTTTTTTATAGGTCATGCAGAGATGACTTAATTGCTCTTACTGTAACTTACAATTAAAAATACAGTGATTTTTTTTCTTTTTTTTTTTTTTTCTATGTCATAGTGCATAGCAGAACTATACTCCAAAAAAAGTGGCAGTGTTTAAAAGTAGGGAGACATTTGTTTTCAAGAAAGATTTTTTCCTGAAGTTCCTCTCTTTCAGGTGGAGGAAAAAAGGCCTTTAATGCCATCAGCAGAAAAGAGTGAAAATATTTTGACCAGATCTGGGAGTTGTTTGTAACTATTAGTGGTTTCTCAAATTCATGTGGACTTCCTGCACAGCACTCACTGATGCAAGTTCAAATGATTAACAATGATTAACTTGTGTCATTACTGAAATACTGAATTCTTGGCAAACGATTGAAAGCCAATATTAAACTCTTGCAATTTCACTATTAAGTCACTATGTCCACAGAGGGTTTGCTGTGTGCAAATTAGATTAAAAGGTGAGAATCCAGCCCTTACTTTGCACTTCCTACCAGCACAGCATATAATAAGCAGCAAATCGTGCTGTCTCCTGACATTAGAAGCGAATGGGGATTGGAATATTACATTTAAAGTAAGACAGTCATGAATGTAACATTACCCTCAAACATCCTAAACAGCCTGAAAACAGGACCCATAAAAGGCTACTAAGCACTAAGGCTACTTTCAGTTCCTAGCAGGGCGCTTGCATCCACTAGACCCTAGCCTAGAGATAAGATAGCCCAGGGAAATAAGACATTAAGTCACATTACTAGGTTCAGAGGGATTTCAGAGCTGCAGGAACCCTAAGAAGTAATCTGTTGCCAGTGTTCCTTTTCTGGAGCTTTGTGGAGTACACGCAGGAGAGTGACCTGGCTACTGTGAGCCTTCCTCAGCCACACATTTCCAAGAGCCAAGTCTCAGCTCTCCCCTGAGGCCACTGTCGGCCTGAACTATTGTAGTCCTCACCACAAGGACAAAACCCACAACTTCTCTGACTAGATTCAGCAAATGAAACTCCTTGTTGTTTGTCCCTCTGCCCTACTTCTGCATTTGTCTAACGTGACTTTCCATTTGGCTTTTAGATGACACATGACAGTGGCACTGTGCCTCCATGTATTTCAGAGGATTGAAAATGTTAAGTGACCTTGGAAGAGAAGTTAACTGTTACAAATAGTTCTTCTCCCCACATGTTCTTCTTCAAAAGAGAGACTGTTCTATAGCACAGCTTCATGAGCATCCTACTAACTTAGGGACACCTTTGTTTTGTTGGTCTAGAGTTCTGACATTGCACTGGATAATATACAAAGTATGAAATCGTGTGAATTGAGTGACGGGATTTTAATGTGGCTTCTGCTTCCTGCATTGGTCCAGCAGTGTGATAATTATACAGATAACCCCTTTTTTTTTTTTTTTTAACAGCCTTTCAGGCTGCTTGCGGCAGACCTCATTGCTCTCCTCATGCTTTTAAGGCAGGTGGTGTGCCCACTTCCTGCATCACCAACACTGCTTTCAGAGCAGGGTCAACTAATTCTACTGTCTAAATGGGCAAATGGCTTGCTTTGCCAGATGACAATGAAGGGCCACATGTCACTCTTGAGACAACAGAAGTGTCCTGCTTAGATTAATGCAGTTTCAGACAGGACCGTGAAAAACAATGTAGATTAATTACATATAATTAGCACACTATTTTAGAATTACTTTGGCATAAAGGAGGATAACTTGTCTTCTGGAGATTTTTCTACCACATTAGAGGGCTTTTGGCCATGCTTGTCTCAACAGATTCACTTCTAATAGAATAAGAGGCTCTATTCACAAGGGAGGATTTTTAATTAATTGTGTTTGTTTTATTAGCATGAAGGAGGAGGTTTTTTGGGGAAAGTATTTGCATAAACAGCATTTATACAGCACAACATTTGCAATCTAAAAGCGTCAATGAGCTGCTTTGCAGGCAATGCAGAAGGGGATTGCTTTATCTTAAGTTGAAGTAAACCCACAGTTAAAGTAAATATGCAGTAGCAACACCACCTAACAAAAGGAACATGAATAACATTTCTAAATTAAGATGAATGTGGGAGGATATAGGTAGGCAGCAAAAGGAGCTGGAAACTGATTTCCAGTATGATTCATAGAGATTTTCAGCAGTTGCTTGCACAGGTAAATTATGATAGTTGACATTTACATATAGCTTTTCACTTATTAAAATCTGATGGGTTTAGGACTTTTTCTCTCTGGCAAATGAAATACTGAAGCACAACAAAATTAAGAAACTGGCTCATGGTACCGACTTTGTTGAGTGTCTTGACTTTCAGACACAGAACTGATCCCCTGATTCTGTAAAATACTGCTCAACTTTAAGTGGGAGAAATTAATTCTAAGATGAATGGAGTTGCCTCCAGAAGTTAAGGGAAGATTTTAATATCACTGGAATTGTACCAGTATTGTCTGTGGCTTGTGAATAATGGTAACCAAAAGGATGTACTACTACTTCAATAAGGTTATTTCTTTGTTCCATGCTCTTTCATTACCAGTAACGGCTAGAACCGCTCCCTCCCTACGTGTTTACCAAAACCAAGGGTAGTCCTCATTGCCATGACATTTCCAACCCCTTCCTTCTGCATTTTCCTTCTCATTCCGTATTACACAACTAGATTTGGCAACATTTTTCCTTAACAGAATTCAAAATTAGGTGTTCTAACACAGTAACAGAAAACAAGAATAATCCAAATGATGTCCATGGAGCTGCACTATACTATCAATGAAAGCAGTATTTGACCCAACACTAATATAAAGTGACTGATGGCACATGGAAAAATTAGAACGCCAACAGTAATTTCCAAACAGTACTCACCACATTCTTTGGTCATATATATCATTGCTTCCGTTAGAGGCAATGTAAAAATAATTGCACAAAATATCCATACCATCTAGAGGACTACTCTCCCTACTCTTCCTCCACACACCCACCCCCCCAAGAAAAAAAAAAAAAAAAAAAAAAAAAAATCAAGTGAGGAATAGGGTGGTTGTTCATTCACAAATTTTTGTAGGGCTGTGCTAGTGCCATACCAATATTATTGAAACGTTAGCTTATTGCTTAATTCATAAACTTCAGTTCTGAGCAACAATTTCCTTTTACTTGCAGCTGATCTCAATTTTGACCCAGCCTTTTAGAAAGAGTAATGCTGTGTCATTTCAATATCAGCAATTAAATACTTTGTACTAGATGTATGTAAATGGCAATGACAGACATTTTAAATTCCTCTCAAGTCCTTTGCAAGCAATTTTCTTTCAGCATTGCAGCATATCAAGATTACAGGCTGTCAGCATCGTTCTATAGACTTTCACGCTAAATAACATTCTCCAGTGAAGTAGAGACATGTTCATTAATAAGAATTTATTAGTACATTTGGAAGGGATCTGCAGTAAATCTTTACAGCAGAAAACTAAACATGGCTCTACGCTGAGTCCAAAGTGTACATGTTATTTCTTAAAAATGCATGACAAGCATCTTGTTAAAAACAAAGGAGGAAAAAGAACATCCCCCTTACCCAACAAAAAGGAAACCTCTGAATTAACAAAAAAGCAAATGGTAGAAAACTGTATTTTGGGCAAACCAAGTCAGGTCTAAATAATTTTAATAGGCACCTACTGTGGCTTCTGAAATCATCGTTGCATGCATATCTCTAGTCATATTGGATTTCTCTTTCAGCTTTGACTGGAGTAATGTGTGTTCCATTACACCGATTTGTATGTCCATCTGAATGGTTTCTTGCTTCAGTTTTGTTAAGGCCTGTTTAATCTTCACTAGAGGAGCTGTTAAACAAAAAAAAAAATAAAAAGATAAATGGTGCAACTCTGTGTCAGCTACTTAACACAAAAGCATTATTTGCTATAATTCACTCCTTAAAATTGAACAGTTGAATGAACAAAAGGGCGTTCTACTCTAAAGACATGATTGTACCGATACATCATTTTTAATATGCAAGACACTTTAAAGATAGAAACACTGATGACGATTTTGCTGCCTTCTTGACATCTAAGATCTTCGGAAAGATGTGCATTAAGACAGGTTTGTCAATGATGGGATGAGGCTTTCATCTGAGCAAAACACAATACCCAGCTTTGGGTTTGGTAAAGAATAGAAGATACCTTCAGCAGGAGGTCATCTTACCTGTGAAAAAAAAGCTAATAAAATGTTTTGTGTTCCATACTTTGTTTCTAATCCCTCACCTCCCACTAATATCACCCTAGGGATGCTGCTGCTGGATCATACTGATCCTTATAACTCTGGGCTCTAGATTTTATCTTGACCCTGGGCCATGCTGTCCTACAGAAAAGGTGCTGCGAGGCCCTCAAGTAGCTCTGTCACAGTGGAGCAAAGGTGCACAAAATTTCCTTGAACACTTGAGTAAATTAGCTCTAATGGTTACAGTTAAAAATGGATACAGCTTGCATACAGCCCTACTGTACCATGCATCCATCTATTTCTGCATTCATACTTTTTATACATTTGCAACAGAATGCATTTATCAGCAAAAATCTCCAACAAACAGATCCCAAGTCTGAGACAAATTCAAATAGGTGCATACTTTTAAACATTAAAAAACAGTCTAAACATCAAAATGAATTTTCTCACTGACTCCAGCCAGCTTTAGTCAGGGTATCTACCAGTTACTGCCAGCTACTATTTCATAGCAGAAGGGCTTGAACCTGGAATGTGTGAATTTCTTCCAGTGAGTTGATACCTATTCAAAGCAGAGACAAACCCACAAACACTGCCCCCCCCTTTTTTTCTTTTTTTATTATTTTACAAATAATTTACCAAAGGCGGGAAATTCTGGAAGCTATACCTTCCACAGACTTACGTAACCTTCTCAAAGAGGTTTAAACTCCTGATTTGCTTAGATACCTTTTAAAATTTTAATATTGATATTATAGACTAGTCACTCATTCTGGTCTTGTTTTATTTTTCTTTAATAAAGCACAAATTATGCACCTGTCACTGAGAAAATGGATGTACAATTTGAGGCAAAAACATACTTACCACCATCAGTCATACTGCTTCCTTTCTCTTCTGTTTCCTGCTTTACTCTTTCTAATAATTCTGTAATCTTAATTAAGAAAAAAATACCTATTTTAAACCAGATGAATGTCAAGTTAAAAAACAAAACAAAAAATCTGCTGAATACCTGAAGTACTTAAAAAAATGCATTAATCTTAGCTGCTGTATATGGAGGAACAATTTTTTTTTTCAAACAGTAAGAAAATTTTAATTTAACTAAATTAACATTGTAAAAATTGCAGCAGAAAGAGTAACGAGTTGGCTTATTAACACCAATCATGGTGTTACAGAGAATCTGCGCATCCCAAACCAATAAAAACAACAGCGTAAGTGTTGCAGTATGAAGGTAGATGAAGGATAGGAACCAAAGTCCCTGCAAACCAAGACTCACCAAACGATCATGCCAGCTCCCCTCCTGGGAGCATCAGGATTTCAACAGATGAAACCTGAGAAACAGCACTGCAGCAAAAGAAGGTCACATCTGCTGGCACTGGCAAGGGTGTGGGTATGTAAAATGCACATATGAAGAATAAAAGTGCATTTCAGCACTGACTATTGACCAGTTTGCCTTTGCAGACAATGAAGAAAAAGTAAAGACATTATTCTAAGGTGCAGTTTAGGTAGTCATTTAGTATTTTTTCTCTATATTTTGCCTTCATTAAGGCTACAATAAGCCTTTTCAGTAACTATAAAGAAACACTGCTGCATTGTTACTGCATGCCTACAGTGGTACTGGTGTTGCCAGGTGGGCTGAGATACGGTTGCACGCCTGAAAGCAGATCACTAGTAATACCCAATGTGTCATTTATCTCAGATACTCACCACTGCATCTACATAGTTTGAAGGCCAACTACATGTTAATCATTACTAATCAGCCAATAGTTTCCAAAGCACAAACACGTTATAAATCTGAAGTCACCGTAAAGTACTTAAAGTACTTTTTTAAAACTTACTTCCTTGAGAGTGAAATAGAAAGAAGCTCTAATCCTGGAGATCCATACACTCAGAAACCTTTGCTAGAGAACTCTCGTTAAACTGCTGTGTTTATTACCTACTGCAGTTGGGCTACGAGATCATTCTGGACCCTTCCAACTGAACTATTCTACCCTATTCTAAAAAGTCTCAAACCCGTTCTACAATTTCCAGCACATTCTTATGGTATGATCTATTTTATGTTAGTATTTCACATATTCTATCATCTAATAAATAAAGTGGATTTTTCAAACCCTAACAACAGAGGAGTTAAAAAAATTTGGAAATCAGACAATAATTCTAAATGAAATACGATGAAACATTCAACATAATGAGGCAGTTAGGACTCAGGGGACTTTTTTCTTTAAATTTGTCAGAGCACTGGTTTAGAACAAAAACAAAACTCCAAAACTGAACCAAAACTGCCCCCAAATAGCACAAAGCCACTAAACCACAGTTTTAGGTATTAACATAATTTGATGGGTATGGAAAGTTACTATTTAGTCAAATATTGTTTTGAAGTGCTTGGAAGATGAAAATTTCAATTTTTAATTTCAACTAAGAGTTCAGCTTTTCTTCTTCCAAGGAAATTATGGGCATAATTTGATTATGTCAATATATAATTCTAGGGCACAGGTTATAAAATACAGAACATTTACCCTCTTTTACAAACTGAGGAAATTAGCTCACAATAGTTTGCCCAGATTCACAAGTTGAAAATCAATGGCAGCCTGGGTTTAAAATTTAGGGACTGGACTAGATTGCCTCCACTAAACAAACAGATTAATCTTTAACAGGGGAACAGAAAGAACTGGCTTCGTAGAACCACAAACACTAAATACCAACTCTCTGAATACTTTTCTAAAATAAGCAAAAGAAATTATGTGAAGATGTGTTTTACCTCTGAAAGCACTCTAATTCTTTCAGTTAATCCTCCACTCCCCTCCTGGTACTTCTCTTTAGCCTGGAAAGAAAGTTTTTTTGCTGTAATTGTCAAAGCTAAAGAGATGCATGCAGATAGCTCAGAGAGACCAACAAAACTTGCTCTCATGTGTCCCAGTTCCAGAAACACTCCCACAAAGTCCCAATTACGTTTACAGTGCTAATCATATGAGGACAGGCTTGAAACATCAGCCCCTGTAATGACTACCCTTCACAAATTTAAAGTAGTTTTAAACATTGTAATAGCCCCAATACATTCACAATAAAAAGTATGTTTTCTAATTATTTACATGAGGAAAAAAACATAAAGAAAATTTGCTGGAATGCAGACAGAATTGGATCTTGAAACCTAGAATATTTCTTCATCAACAATAAATTACTGTCTTGCAGTTTCTTAAAGTTTGATAGTAAGGTAAACAGAAAGCACAAAGGTCAAATCCTATTTTCTTACTTAAAATCTTATTTTTAATGTCATGCTCACAAATAGGAGGGCTATCCAAATAGCAGCTTCTACAGGCCTCCTAACTAGGGGGTCAAAAAGCTTCTCAAACATCACTCTATTGGCATAAAAACTAAACGAAGTAAAGAATTAATCAGAGAGCTTTGTGCACAAGTTCGTCTCATATTAATCAATATAAGAGATGAGTGATGGACTGAGTCTGTAGCTTTTCCACTCATCACAGATGAACTTCACAGGGAAAGCAGAACTAACAATTTACTAGCTGCTCAAGATTGGCAACAGATTTACGTAACAGTCAGGCAAAAACCATTTACTTTCCCCTGTAGAATGGCTGAATAAAAATAGCTAGTTTAGCTTAAAAACTATGTCATTTGACAGCCAACCAACATTTCCTCCACTTTATCCAACAGCAGAATTCACAGATAACTCCTCCGAGTCTTCCTTGCTTTCATGCTCACTAAATAGCAAGTTAATATTAGAGAAGGCAACAACGAAAGACCAGTGCATTACCTCACTCAGCAAGGCTTGTGTTGAACGGTATTCCTGAACCAAGTGCTCCAACTGATTGTTGATATACTTTTCCCTGCTGTTAATCTTTTCCAATGTCCTGCTGATTTCATTATGGAGTTTGTCAAGGTAACCCTAGAAAATCACATTCTGTGGGTTGACAGTATACAGGGAATATGTAAAGAGTATTATAATAGTGCTGTAATTAAGAAAGGATATGGAAACCCACAAGTAAGAGAGAAAAACAATACAGAAATACTGTGTTCGGCCAACAAAAATAATTCCTATTGTGTTCTGGTTTGCCCACCTCCAAAACACGCATTTAAAGATTTACTGCTTCCACCACTCTCCTCTCCTAAATTAATCACAAATCTCAGTGTCTGTAAGTTACTCTAGCAACAGTATTTGGCAGTATTTTGGTTTTCAGATTGTAATGTTGTATTATCTATTTTGCCCTCTGTAGTCAGGATGTATTTATGGTAATATATACATTAATGAACTCTAATATCCCTGTTAATCCTCACATATACAACTCCTTCCCACAAGATATTTTTTGCTCGTCACACTGTCTCTAATCACTATTATTGTATGTTTCCCATTTTAGCTTTACAGCATTAGCACAAATAAAATTAAGGGGAAAAAATCAACGTGATTCTTAATGTATAACAAATAAAAGAGAAAATAAAAATGCTGACAGATCAGTGTAATATTCTTTGTATACAGGACATACCCTAGTTTCTTTCAAAGAAGATTCAATTCCATCCTTATGTTGATGCATTTGATCTACATGAATCCTCCAATCCTAAAAAAGATGTCACAGAGTAAAACATAGGCAAGTACAAGTTTTATCTTTCTCTGGTTACTTGCTGGTATGCAAGACAGGGTCAGTTCTCCTTTATAGTATTATCACGTATCATTCTGCCACTGTCATGTTCATATCCAGGGGCACTTGCTTAATGTGACACAATTTCTAACTCTAAATGTCACATGTGACACTCAGATCCATAAACAAACACTGACAGCCTCACTGATACCACAGTAGCTATGCTTTTTAGAGTCTGCTTGATCTTCATGGACCTATTGCTGCTGGAAATCTCTCTGGGCACAAATACTGAAAATATCGATTCTAGCTGCACTAGCTCAGCTTACGCTTGGACAAAATGAGTGCTTCAAATGCCCAACACCTACCAGTTCCAGATTAGCAGATATTCCCTTTCTACTTAGTCCTTACTACTATCAGGAAAGGAACGGAAAGAAATTAATGAGGCAGAAGTACCTAAACCTGTTTTTAATACTGGGATAAAATTAGAAGGGGAAAAAACTATTGGCAGCTTTTAGTCATAGAAAGCATACATGAACTCAAGGATGGGGGATGAGGAAAAGTGCTGTTTTAACTCGATAGGTAGGTATCTTTTACTTAGAAATCAATTCCAGTTCCCCAGCTTTATCACCATTTTTTCCTTATCAATGCAAACTTTTTACATCTCCCAGACACAAAGCACAGCTGCAGAGAGTGAGTTCAAAATGAAGCACAGTAGCAGCACCGCATAATTATCGCTATTTCAGTACTGTGTTTCTGAACATGCTAAAAATTATTTTAAGCAGTGGAGGCAGTAAAAAGAAACAAACCTGGCCAGTTACACTAATGGATAAGAGCATGTGGAGTGTGAGAATGTTCTCACATCAGAATTATCTAATGGATGACCTTGTCAAAATCAGATGATAAGGAAAAGGGGGAGGGAAGCCCCAAAATCTATGGAGACAGACCTGTCAGACAAATGCTAACAGAGTCAAGGACAGGAACCAAAGCTCTGCTTCTGAACCCACAGACAAGAAGCAGCAGCTGTATCCATCAGTCTGGGATGGGGGCCAGCAGCTCCGTGGGCACATGGGGCTGGGCAAGAGGAATTCCCAATCCCAGAGCTCCTGGAGGATTGAGTCACTTACAATGTCTCATAACAGGTACAAACCAAATCCTTGCTTAAAACAGCTGCACGCTTAAACGTGTGCCATCCTTCAATCACAGGTGGTGCCACCGATTTCAAGTGAGGCTATCCCCCTGCACAGGACACACACAGAACTGCCGAGGGACTGGGGTGCTTCTGTCTCACTATCTTGGAAGGGCACAGCTGAGCACGTGCAACAGCTGCTCAGGCTATGAGGTTCACCTGCTGTCTCTGACTGTGCTGCTGCTCGCGATTCTCTTCCAGAACAAAGGCTAGTAGAGAAAACGTGCTTATGTTGAATGTTGCATCTTAAGTTTGCAGCACATTCAAGCTCTTTTGTTGATCTGGTGACAATTGTTCCCAATTCGTCAAACACTGGAGTTTAAATAAAAACACTCTCCCAACCCTGCCCAGGCCTCTACAAATAACTTCTAGTTTCTAATGCCACTGACGCTCTCCTGGTACTATGTATACACCTACTGCATAGGAAGGAAACAATTTGATGTTTTTCTTGTGGAATGAAAAAACACCAAACACTTCTCTCCAGTTATCTGTGAAAGCATGATAGCGCAGAAGCTAGAAAAAGAAGAATCCTCTTTTCATTTTCATTTTGACATATTCCTTAAAGCTAAGAGATGGTGCATGAAACTGGAAGGTAGTAAACCTCAGTTCTTACTGTGGCTTTAATTTTCCACATAGGTCTTTATCAAGTTTTAATTTCTCAGTATGAGATTCAAATATGATGTTCTCTGCAACAGATGGGCTTGCCAAGGATCACAGAAAGGTGGCTCACACCAGACAATTCTTCGCGTAGAAGAATGTTGTATAGTGTAAGACAGGCAAGCAGTTCAACAGAGAGTTGAGAGCTCATGCTATTTTTGGCAGGATAATTATCTTTCATTGAATTCTGTATCACTGCCACAGATTGCTCCAACACCCCAACTAGCTGGGTCACAACAAATGAGCAATTTCAATACTGCACTGATCTGTGTGTTCTATACAAGTTCCTAGAGGATGTTTATGCCAATGCCAGGAATAGGTCCTAGGTTTGGACTTTGATTTGCCAAAGATAGAAATCTGATTCTAAGATGCTCATTCTAGACTCCTTGAAATAGATTATGGTGAGAAATACTCAGGTCTAAGAAATGGTGGACTTCGTCTCAAGGTAGTTATCTGGGTAGGTAAGTAAAATCAGTCAAAGAAGTACTCACTTCATGTTGGTAAACATAAAGAGAGACTGTGATGATTAGATCAGAGGTACCGACATACTTTATTGTGGTTTAAGAGTTCGGCAAGATGAATGCCATGCAAACAACCTTTCATGTGGTTGACAAATGGAATAGTTAAAAGAGAAGAAGTTCCAGGAAGATATTTTACTAGCTGGTAAACTGAGGGTATAATTTTTAAGGACTACAGTGGAAAAGTTTAACAATTTAAGATGGTTTTAAGATTCTGAATAAATATGTAGAAATAAATATATGGCAATAGGGTGCCTTGTAAGTAGCAAAAAAAAATTATTCTTATATAATATTGGCCAAAAAAACTACTGAAAATTATTGCTTCTAGGGTCAAAGAAAGTGACAAACCTTTAGACAAGTTCGCAATGGAGAGCCCATTATTCACAAATCTTGGCATGAAGAAAAAAAATAAACTTTAAAGTAAACAACACTGAAATCAAACTTTAATCACCATGTGAACACATGCAAAACCATTCTCACATACCTTATTGTCAGTCCTGACCGTAACTTTCAGCTGTGGAAGCACACGTTCCACTTCCAGATTCCACTCTGCTGCATCTATCGTGGACTGTAAAATTTCTTCTTGCTTTGCAGAGTCATTCATGTCCTGTACAAAGTTCGTATATAAAATATCATCATCATGCACAGTGAGAACTGTTAGAAATCATGTTATGATGGTTTACAAAGTCCATAGTGATGAAAAAATTTATATCCAGAATGATCTAGACTACAGATATAGCAGACTTAAAATGGTTGTCTTTGAATTCATAAGGACAAGGAATTAAAATAAATATATCTACTGATCATACTTAGAATTGAAAAGAACAAAATGTGTATAATAAGAAATTATACTACATTCCACAAACAGCAAGAGGGGAGGGAGGGGAGGGACAGGGGGAGAGGGGGCGGGGAATTAAAATACATTCAAGAAAGCAATATCACGTTGCCCTAAAAGTTTCTGCAAAACTTTCTTGAAAATGTTTCCAGCAACCTTGCAGTGATAACAGTTTAGAAACTGGATGCACATTTGTCTTTCAAATAAGCTGATTCATTTCAGTTGGAACGTTTTTTCAAGTTTAGACTATAAAAGGACTTTCACACTTAAATCCAACACAAATAAATGGCTGCTACAGACGTGAAAATCTCTCAAGAGGGGACTGATGGGTAACAACTCACCGATCTGTACGTCTGTGCCTTTAGAACATTCAGGTCAATAAAGTTTTCTTCACTGTCCGACTCTTCTTCCTTAAGGAAAGTTGCAAAGTAGGACTTCAGTAAGTATTGCACAATCTTTCTCCATAATTTTATTTTGCAGAAGCACGGGACAAGGAGTATTAAATTGGAAATTTCTGACATGGAGAGTATATGATAATTGAGCTTGCATTTACTTAAAATCTTATAAGGAGACACTGTATCTGGGACAAGCTGAAAGATGAAAGCTACCGCATATTTTATTTTCTCAGGGTGCTACCGCAGTATTAAAAAACTAAACCAACCAACCAACTAAAAAAACAACCCAAAACCTAAGCCCTCTCACATCAAATTGCCCATTATCAATAGCTGTATGGTAATTGTAATTTCTTACATACTTCCTTCCTAAAGCTTTACATTAAAAATAAAACCAAAACAAAAAACCAAAACCAAACCACTGTACACAGTTTTTACGTTGTTCTTTGCGCTACAGATTTGGTGCTGCAGAGTGATGCCATGTTGTACAAGTGGGCAGAAAAACAGAAATCCAATTGAAGCAATTGATTTGTTTTCTTGTCCATAACACTACGCACTGGGCTAGTGGTTTTATAGAATCGTCTATTATAGTCTCAAAATTATACTTCTCAGTTATCATGATCAACTCAGAGACCATCACTGCATAGGTCAGACACTTTTGCCATGTTACCCTCCATTTATCTACACTAAACTTCACTTGTCATTTTATCACCCACACACTCCATCCTTATACACCTTGTCATTCTGCTGCTCTTGTGTTAACCATCATATTTTCCACCATAGTAAAATTTCATCATCATCCTCCTTTCTAGACAAATCACGAATGCTGCAATAACATGGGTCTTAGTGTAGAACCCTTCAAGACTCATTGAAAACCTCAGAACTTATTCCTGTACCTTACCTAGTTTCTAACTATTAAGGCCCACTTAATTTTATTCTGGCATGTTTGGCCCCTAGAGTCCCCTGAATACTTGCAAGAAATTAATGGTAACTACACCAAGACTATCTTTGTGCAGCACTTAAAAGAACATACTATAACACTACCATGACAACAAGACTAGTTATCACAACTGAGGAAGCAAACTGTGCAGAATCCCTTGCACAGCCAGCTTTGTTAGCTTCTGTTCACCTAACTCCCCAAGATTTACAGAACTAGGTTTTTTCCTGTCTGCCTCATCGTTTTTTTTTTTCAGAAGAAGCAAAACCAGAAGAACAACCAATGAACCTCATCATTATAATTTAACTACTGGAAATACTGCTAAATTCAATTATGGATACAGCTAACATATACAAGACATATCAATACATTGGCAGCAACAATGGACTGGGAAAAAGCCCTACAATACCAGCATATAGTTAATTGCTCTAGAACCATCAGAGGCTCAACAGTTTTATTAAGACACAAACTCAGAAGAGCTAATAAAACACATTACTTGTGAAAATCAGGGCCTCAGATAGTACCTGAGAACAAATCCAGAGGTTCTTTGAAGGGTTTCAACTGTGCTTTAGTTAACTGTTTCCTCCCCACTTCCCAATTTACCAGCTTAGACCTTAATGAGACACAGAAAAGAGCAGACAGCTGACTGTTTCCATTTTTAAAGCTTTTAGCCAACAGCTTACATTTCTGAGGCTTGTCAAACATGCAATACAGAATTTCTCTTATTGTTCTCAGAATTATCCAAGGATTTTTCTGTGAAGACTTCAAAGCTGGTAAAAATGCAATCAGGCATCCACATCACAATATCTGCATATTGTATGAAACTTGAGAATAAAAGTTTGGAATTTCTCTTGGCTAATAAAAATGAGAAAAATAACGCAATACTTAGGAAAACTGTAAGAAGAGGTAGAAGAGAAACAAATTCTTCTACTACGACACTCTTATGGACTATTATGGTATAAAAATTGGGAGTATGATCAGAACCATATGACAACATTACTGGCACTCTAGTTCAAACTTCTATGACCTTGAATTTTTCCCAAGCACTTGAAAAATGTGAAAACTAAACTGGGACAGTTGTGGCATTTTGTATCCAGTACTGTTGGGCTTTAACACTCCAGAAAACTGGTTTGAAGTTGTAGTTGATCTACATTTATTTTGCACAGAATCATCAGTTTTTTAAGAATCAGATGCGAAACTAACTTCTTTTTGTAATTTTCACTTTGTCTTTACCTAACTTCCTTTTCCAGAAACATCTTAAGTCAGCAGTAAAAAGACTCACTTGAGGAGACTGATAGAGGCCTGTGAAAATGACAAAGTCTTATAACATTACGCTATTAGATAACAGTGAGACTCCAGCTCTCATAAAAATAACTTTCTGAGAAAGTCAACCTGTAAGAAACAACTTCTGTTCAACATCCATCCATCTGTAAATCCTAAAAGCATAATTGAACTTACAAGTGTATTTCATAGGCTGTTTCATAGACACCTTCACTGTAATTATTACAGTTAAAAAGTCGGATAAATAAACAAGTTCATCCTCAAACATTGCCATCTTGTTGGTAAACAGTATTTCAAAGCAGAAAGATGACTTCTGCAGTCAGAATGGATGACTGGATTTCATTTGTGGAATATATGGCAATGGGCTGCCATGACCTTTCTCTACAGAAACAGTTCTGCAACCTTTATTTAGGTCTTTGCTGGTGTTTTTAAACAAATGCTTGGTTTCCACTTGTTCTTTTCCATCTACCCTGTTTCCAAATATTAAGATCCATTAAGTACCATAGTTAGTGTTTCAAATTTACAGTGAAATCAGAGTTACAATAGTGAGCCCTCTATTAATTAAGCACTGGGTAAATTTTAACCATATATTAGTCAATTCTGTAAACAGGGATTGAAGTTTTGTTTCAAATCAACAGCTTATATCATCAGAAAACAAACAATTCTGAATCTATGTGATTTTTTTGTATGGTTAAATTCCACTTCACTTTATGTTAATTATAAATGCACATTAGAACAGAAGTTTTGTCACAAAGAGTTAACAACCTTATCTGAAGGGAAACGCTGAAAAAACTACAGAGAAGCTAACAATGCAGGAAGGGAGATGCAGGGAAAAAGGGCAATGAACGAGCTAGCACAAAAGACCTCTTAAAGAAAGCCAAACAAAACGAACAGTTAGAAAAATTTCCTCATAGCTGACCCATACTTATATAATCAAAGCCAGTTAGGAAACCTACTGCAACATCCTCTTCCAGTTTATCAAGCGTTAATTCTGCATCATCTTCTGTTACTTCTTCCTCTTCTAGCTCTTCTGTTGGATACGTGGGCCTGAAATTAGTACAAACAGCAGCAGAGCTTTTAAACGCAGTAAATTGAAAATACAGTTGTAAATTGTTCCTAAGCAAATGAAACAGTTTGTAAGAATATGGATGATGTGGAATACAACTAGACAGTGTCTTACACACTGTCTACAAATAAAAGCAGCCTTAAAAGTCTTTTTTAAAGTCTGTCTTCAAGCTGAGTTATTTATCATGCCAAGCAATACAGTACAATACTGCAAACACTGAAATAGCTCCAAGGTAGAAATTACTTCACTATATCCATTTCAAAACCCACGACAGGGAAGTAATGAAATAAAGAGCACTTTTAAACAAATTTTCATATTCTTGAAATTATCTGTCATCTGATTTCTCCTAAAATTTCCCCTGGATTAAATATTTACTGTAGCCTACTTGTAACATTATCACATACTATGCATACCTCCAACTGAAGAGGCCAAGATTAATTGACCAGACCTAAAAGAGTATTAGTATGTTTCAACTCAACTGTCAGATTAACAAGCAGTTATGCATAGGAAATTGACCAAAAAAAAAAAAAAAGGTCATCAGTCAAATCTTTATGAATTAGCTAAGTCTATTAATGGCCCAAACTCATACTTGCTGGTAGCAGACTAAATTGCGTGAAATTGCATTAGGAATTAATTTGTCCCACTGCTTCAAGCCTAGTTAAATTTTGCATCTCATGAAACATCAAGTAAAACATTTTTGGTAATTACTATGTTTTATCTTTACAAGTAAAACTTATATTTGTTTGCTGGAAAACAAAGCTTAAGGGAGGATGCCTAAAAGCGTACTATACCTTTTCCAGCTAAAGCCAGTGTATTTCAAGGCTTCTTCAGCTAAACAATCAAGAACATAGCATGCTTGCTCTCCATAGCCTGCCTTTAATTTTGAGGGAGGAAAATCCACAGGCCTTCCCTAAAACAAAGAGATATACTGTTTAATAATAGCTACCCATCAATCAAGTTTCTTCTCAGTAACAAGATTTACTATGCTAAAGCCAAAGTGTCCATTGCTCATGAAGATTTTACCAATGTTAATTTATATTCTTCCCCTATGCAACTCCAGTCAGGCAGCAGAAGGGAAAACAGGACAACCCAAGGAACAGATGCAGTGTAGAAATCTTAAAACACCTACTATGAGGATACTCACAGGAAGCAGAAGAGTCAGAAGCCGCAAGGGAGCTAGATGGTCAAGCATAAAAGTGACACACTGGCAAGGCAAGAACAACTATGGAGGAACTCAGGTACTGAGACTTAACAACCAGCTTTTCAACATGGGCTGTTCATACCAGATTTTATTTATAGAATATTTCATTTTTATTTATTGCTGTCCCACAGAACAAATATCTTAGCTTTTTTATCAAGTAACTGTTTCAGAGAACAGTGTTCTTAACATCAGTCACAGCTGTATCACAGTACGATCTTCCATAGGATCATACTTCCCCTAAGTTGATACATTCTCCTGACCTACAGGGGGCAGGGGGAGGTTAATATTGACAAAAATCCCTAAAATTTCTGGCAGCTTATGCAACCTTTTTCTCCTTGGGGAAAAAAAAAAAAAAAAAAAGAAGAAGAAATCACAAACACAATTCTAAACCATTTCCTTCACTATGAATTATACCGTTGATTTTGGCAGGAGCAGATCACAAGCACTGTGTAAACTTTCAAGATAAAATCTTCGTAAATTCATACAGTCATAGAATGGTTTAGGTTGGAAAGGACCTTACAGATCATCTAGTTCCAACCCCACTGCCATGGGCAGGGACATCTCCCACTAGACCAGGTTGCTCAAAGCCCCATCAAGCCTGGTCTTGAGCATCTCATCTGCAACTTCCCTGGGCAACCTGTTCCAGTGTCTCACCACCCTCATAGTGAAAATTTCTTCCTGATACCTAACCTAAATCTACCCTCTTCCAGTTTGAAGCCATTACCCCTCAGCCTACCACTACATGCCCTTGTAAAAAGTCCCTCTCCAGCTCTAGTTGGAAGGCTGCTATAAGGTCTCCCCAGAGCCTTCTCTTCTCCAGGCTGAAGAACCCCAACTCTCTCAGCCTGTCAAGAAATTATACTACTATAAATGAGCAACATATGTGGTACTATAAGAAGTAAACCTCATTTAATCCATTTTACAGATTGTGGAACAAACCTAATTGGAATCATATATAACATTATAAGACCATTTTCATAGTGCCAGAAAGTTAGCAAGTACAAACTTCCAATTAACTAATTAACATAGTACAAACTTATAGATAGGAAAAGGCTGTCCAGTCCTTGGGAAAATAATCAGACAGCAGAGAAAGCATGTCGTTACTGAAGTTTCTGAAGTTGATGCATATGCTTGAAATACACATGGGAAAACAGCATGTTCAACACTTACAAATGATCGCAGTTCTGAGAGTATATTTGATATTATTGCATTGGGGTCATCATATTCTTGTGGCTGTTCGAAGGGATGTCCCGCTTTAGTGATCAGCCAAGCGGCAAGTGTGCAAAACATGAAGAACTGCTCACCGGGATTAGTGGGCAGTGCAAAGTAGTGCCTGTTTAAAAAGGGAAAAATGGTAAATATTTTGAGCTCCTGAAGCTCTTACTGTATTATAGACCAGCATAGGCTAGAAAACAGGGTTTTTTAACTGACTTTCTCGATGAGTGACCCATCTTAACTAAACTCAGGATGCCTAGTTTCACACATAACCACAGCAGAATAAGCTTTCTACATGCAGCTCACCTGTTTCCCTCTTTGCATAAGCTATTAATCAACATTAGGCTTCAAAGGAATCAAATGGGAAGTATTTCTCTCTCCTTCCAGCAGGATTATACAGTTTCAGTTAAACACCACCAAATTAACATTTCCACATAAATCCAAGTTACTTCTCATATTGACCTGAGCACTCTCAAATCATGATGAGCTCAATTTTGTTCCTAATTAATTTTAGGGATGGAGAATCCATCCCATCACTTCATAAAATACCACCACTAATTATGAGCCTACATGATGGATTCATTCAACTGTCCCTTGCATAACAAAATACTTAAAAGCTCAAGAGAATCAAATGTCAAAGACCAGAAATTACCAGTAACTTGCGTGTCATGAATGAGCTAAGATTTTGCTAAATCTCAAGCATTTTTCACAGGGCAAGTGATTTACAGTGCAAGACAAAATTTAAAATTGAAAACCATCCTCTGAATTGATTAGCAAGTGATCGGTAACTACTGTCAACGTGGCAAAGCAAACAGCTTGCTTCAAAAACAAAAATAAAATTGTCTGTTGCTAAAGCTTTATACCTTTACCTATGGCACTGGAAGCCAGGGTGGATTTGTCTCCTCTTTTATCTACTTTAGAACACATTGAAAAATGCTTTAGAAGCACGTATTGCTCTCCATTAAAGACAGTTAGACAAACAGCACAAAGAAAGGTATCTGTATTCAGCTATATGATTATGCCTCTTTAAAAAAAACTGACTACATTTATTTTGCTTCAAGTGACTGCATGAAAACTTGAATGGCGCTTCCTAGAAGAAGGGAGAACAAATTTATTGAAGCTGCATTGCATAAAGATGTGTCCTTTTGTTGCATATTGACCTCATCCACACTACAGAAACCCACCTTCTGTTCCCTTTTTAACATCCCCAAATACTTTTCCTGAGAACAGCAATACAGCTCCTTTTGCTCCAAAGTTCCCCAAACCTCTTCACTTTCCTATATTCCTCAAGAGTGGGAAAAGGCTGGTGTAGCTAAATCAGTGTGTGAGCTCAGATCAGGAGCGCATTTTTGAAGCCATCCCTCCAGCCATCCTCACCTACTGTGCTTTGGGTCACTTGAGAGAGCAAGGTACACAAACTGGCTCTATTTTGGATCATGCCGAATTGAAGATGTAGTCACAATGAGAATTTGATCCGTAAAAAACAGATCACAGTGAGTCCCCTGCAAAATATAAATCACGTACACACTGGATGCTCGGAACCAAGCACTTCCTCTTAGACACAGATGCTCACTAAGGGGAACAAAGGTTTGCTCCCTTGCTCCGAATATACTGATGGTCAGACAGCTGGCTAACACCAGCTCACAGCCACTGAGCTCATACCAAGCCCCCCTCCCAATAAGAGAACAATTTGGACTATGTTTGTCCCTCCCTGTCAAATTATTGCTTATAGAAAGCTCAGCTGTGTGATATGCTGCTGTGGAGCCTGGTTGAAACCGATGGATGGATTTGAAAGTTGTTTGGGCAGGGAATGTTGGAAGCACATTGGTCCCACTTCCCAAGTTTTCTGTCTCCCACCAAAATTAAAAAAATAAATAAATGAAACAAATATGTATTAGATATTAAAAACTAGACTTAAAAACAGTAGGTCCAAGCCCCCCTTACAAATACGTTTCCTCCAACAAATAATTACCCTGTCTGCCAGAAATTCATTCAGGGTGGAATTATTTTTTGCAGAGATACACTGGCATGCAAATATGCAAACCCAAGTTATCTACTCGGGGGCAGGGAAGGTCAAGTGACTAATGACTTAACACATCTCAGCCTTTCGAGGGACTTCTCATTTTGAAAGCTGCAGAACCACACGGGAAGCGGACTGTTTCTCACTTGACTCGGGCATCTTGTCATCCGAGAGGGAAACGGCCTTCCTTCCCCAGTCCCTGACCGCAGCGGCGTTAACAGCCCGGCCGGGATTTCTCCCCGCCAGCACTCAACGTTCGTACCGACTTCAGCTCGTGTTTGATGCCTCTCGCCGCAGCCGTGGCGGCTGCGAACCCCTACGCGTGGGAGCTTCGTACCAGGAGGCGCGACCCCCAGCCCCAGCCGGCCTTCCCCCCTTCCCCGCTGCGGTCAGGCAAACGCCTCCCAGGCGAGGCCACTACCGCCTTCCTCACGGCCTTCCGCGCCCCCCGGTGCCCCCACCATCCACCAGGCGGAACGGGCGAGGGGCACCTGGAGAGGGGCCGCATGTTGTGGCGCCTCAGCGCCTCCTCCTCGTAGCTGAGCAGCTTCAGCTTGTCCAGCAGGTCCTCCATCAACACGAACATGTGATAAGCCGCGCCCGGGCCCCGCTCCGCCGCCCCCTCTTCGTCCCGCTCCCCAGCTCCGCGCCTGGTCCCGCCGCCGCCACCCCCGGCCTCATCCGCCATCTCGGAGCCCCGCCGCCGCCCGTAACCGAGGCAACCGAGCTCGACCAATCCCCGCCTGCCGCAGTCTTGAGACCCACCTCCTAACCCAATCACATGCCGAGATGCCGCGCATGCCGAGGGCGAGCTACCAATGGCGACGAGGCATGTCAGGTCAACATCCAATCACCGGTCCAGTGCTCACTTCCGCTCGGTCACCACGGGGACGGCAGGTCGCGGGGCTGGGGAATCGATGGCGCTGATTATTGTGCACCAGGGGCTGGGCGCGGGCCGGTATTGTCCTGTCGAGCCCGGGACGGGCAGCTAATAAGCCATATGGGGCCCGGCCCGGCCCGGCTTACAACCACCCGCCAACCCGCGGGAGGTGTATTTTCTCCTGACCTCTAGAGGAGTGGTTTTCAGGTTATAATTAGTCAAGTTCACCTAAAGGGTGCATTTCATATGTTATAGCCAAGTTTGGGTAATCAGCCCACTAAAGTTTCTGGTACGTGGTTTTAAGTCCGGTTGTTCCCTTTTATCCCATTGTCTTGTCAAGGATGACTTTACAGAGTTACAATCTGCAGTTTAGATATCATGAACACGTTAAGCCATGCAGGGTGAGAGAAGGCAGCAGCTATACCTACTAGTAGCTGATAGTGTTACCTGAAACAAAAGCTCTCGAAGCCAGAAGCAGTTTAGAGAGGAGATACTGCCTTATTTTCACATCAGGTGCTAGAGGGAAATCCACAAATCTAGCACATTCTACTGGGGCCATTCATCCATTATTTATACACAAAAGTTTCTTATTATTCCATCTATCCAATACATAACCTATCCTTACATATTCATTAGGATGACTGAATAGCCTTTTTTTCACGAGTATTAAATTTTGCAGTGTCTGCAAAACACTTCTGCACAGGTGTGAGCTCCCTGGTGGTCGTTTGGTTAAGCATACCCATCCTCACATTATTGTTTTAAGGTATTGAGTCATCTCAAGGCAGTAAAAGTTTACTGTAAGTTTGCCATCTTTTTAAGCATAATAAGGATGTTGCTTGAAGTAGCCACAGATCTGTCCTAAACAGTATAGGTGTATATATTTTGGCATATCGGAGAACTTTGAAGTTATGAACTACTTCTTGTTAACACATCTTTATCACCATCAGTTCGGCAACCAACTATTTTCTCACACAGTAGGAAGATCGGTAATTAACTGATTTTAGTTAGCATATGCTTATAAACAAAGCAGAGGCCTGTCTTTGGTAACAATAGCAAAGCTCATGGCTTGAGGTGCAGGAGCTTACAGTGGGATGTATGGAAATGTAAGTGCTCGAACACAATCCCAAAGTGTCATCGCTGCTGCTGCAAAAAACACAATACTGATTTCTTCTGTTCCTCACTTACAGTTTGCAGGAGTTATCATTAAAAAGTTTGTTCAACAAAACTTGACAAAATAAACAGTTAAGGGAAAAGGCTTTTTAAGCCCAAAGAGAGAAGAGAGAATGCAAAAGGTGTAGAAGCTTCACTTGTGTCGAAATGTGGTTCATGCTATAGGAACAATCACTTTCATTTGTGGGACAGGAATAAACTTGCAGGTGAAATAGTTGAGCTCTGGTGTGTGTAGGTGTGGCTTGTGAAATGAACAGGGAAGAGAAATAGTTCCATGGCTTCGGCAGAGCTGTGTATTTGTTTTATTTTTTTATAAATGTATATAAACCCTGACTGCAAGAAACAAGATGACTCTGAATTTTTTGGCTACTTGTGAAATTAGAACAGGTAAAAACCACTCCAATATTTTTACAACTGCTCTATGCTCTATGGTGTTACAAGTGTATGGGGTAGATGGTGGGTAAGGAGGGCAGGATATGTGGTATGTGTATACTGAGGTAAAACACAGTGGTTTTGGGCTAAGTCCTGAGAATTTTGGATGTTTAGATTGTGGTATCTTTCTTCCTTTTGGAGAAGTACGGAGTTAGCATTTAAGTTGTAGGTGGTTTCACCGGGGCTGGGGGGGGGGGGGGGGGGGGGG
>VXBJ01007108.1:61631-167601 GCA_013400055.1 Nycticryphes semicollaris
TTTCTACTACAGAAAGATTCAGTATGGAAATTCTGAAAAGCCAGTATCTTTGTGTCTAGTTTGGGATTTCAGCAGTATGTGGGTTTTTTGGAACTTTACACATTCAGTTTTCTTGTTTGGTTGTTGGTTAAATTTCAAATCCTCAGACACTTCCAGTAAGTGTGTCTATGCTTGAAGTGTGCTGTTGTTAAGTTACCTTGAAAAGGAATTTATCAGAATTGCTTTTTCTAAGGAATAATTAACTTTTGCTCTACAGGGTTAGAAGAATACATACAGGGTTAGGAGAATATTTACGGGATTAGGAGAATATTACAATACGCATGGCTGCTCTCAAAGTAGTTCACAGAGGAAAGGTCACTGGGCAGAGATCAATCCCAATGTCTGTGTGCTGCGAGAGGGCTCCAATCAGTGTTCAGATTCCATGCAAAGTTTCAAGGTGACGCAGGATGTAGTTTGGTCACTGACTACTAGAAGAAAAAGAAAGCATGAGCCTTTTGATGTTTGTTTAATACAGTGGCCAAAGGAAGCGCAGTGTTGTCTCTACTGCTAGTTGAGCTGTTCAGTGCTTGGCTTTGTTGAATGTCTTGGAATATGTATTTTAGTGCTTTGCCTTGCTCTCAGAAACCCTGGCTGAGCTTCTGCTGCCCAGGTGAGCCTGTGGTGGTTCTGTATTAAGTAAGTGTTCTGCAAACTAGAGCGTCACTAACTGACATAACTACAGTGATCTTAATTCTAGTTGTATGTGGTGTAAATAATTTCATATTGATCTTTCACTACAAAGCTTTAGGGTGTAATTTCGTAGTTGTGCCACTTAATTCTGTAACAGCCAGGAAAAGCATGTTTCTTCAGTACTTTGCAGTGGGATTCTATCAGTACACATGTACTTTATGCTTTTAAGACTCCAGACCTGCTGAAAAGAAGACTGGCCAGGGCCTCATGTTTTTCTATAGAACATTTTTCTTAGCATACAATGATGGGATGATCCAAAGCTAAGACTTATGCTGAACAGGAAAATTTTCAACTAACTAGTTAATAGTTCTATATTTCAGTACAGCATTATGGAGCACAGCTAGAAGAGGTGAGGCAGCCTGTGCTGTCCAGGCTTCACTTGATGCAGGCCCCCAAAGGCATCACAGTGATAGTGTTGGAACCATATTACTCTGAGAGCATCACTGCCAAACTGCACAGGCTATTAAACATGACAGATCCCCTGCTAAGGGAAATTTAGCATTGACTGCTGTTTCTGAAATTCAAACATCAAGCACAATATATTGTATTAATCAAGTTGGAAGCGATGTCCAAATAAGCAATTCAATTAAACTTTAGGCATACCACTTGCCAAGGCAAGGAGGAAAGGAAGGTGGACACTGCCAATTGCTGTTAACATGGAGAAAAACATATATTGTGTTTGGTTTACTTTTGCATCATCCCTGTCTCAAGTTTAGTGTTTTGGTGCCCCTTGTATTTTTTTTTTCTGAAATTGAAAAGTGAGAATACATAACATAATCACACCACCTTTACAAAATAAATGACATGCGAAAATCCTTGGGACATAAGGTTCACATCCACCACAACTGCACACCAGTCAAAATTATTCACTAATATTAAAAGAACTGGCTAGCAAGCCTGGCTAAACTTGTTTGGAAATGTTGTTAGGAATGGTACCTATAGGTGTCCTTTGGGGAGGGGAAAGGACATGAGGAAGCTCTTGAGACTCTTGCTACTTGCTTCATGTTGGAATTTCTCCACTGTGGTACACTGTATTTTAGAGTGGCATGCCTGGGTGGAGGAAGAGTGTGATCTATCAGTCACAATAAGGTTATTCTTTTTTCATTGTGCACTAAAGCTTCCAGTTCATTGTCATTTAACTGACAGACCAGAAGATATGGTGGGAGAACATCCTCCTTCTTTTTTGCATTCCCACCCTAGACTTTCATACAGACATTTTAGGAAGTTAAGATGATGCCTTTTTGGTCTGGTGAAGAGTAAAATGTGAAAAGTTCTTTATAGCTCTAATATTTGCAAATACAGGCAGATTTCCCACCACAGAAAGTCAAATGTTGTAGTAATCACAAATGTATTTTAGGAAGTAGGAAAATCTGGCTTGACAATGGGCTTGGAAATGACACTTGACTATTTTTCCTCAGTGTCCTATTCATAAATGATGAAGATCAATGTTCCCTAGCCCTTTAAGAACACTGAGGGTAAACATTTTCAATCTATCAAAAATAAACAGAAAGTATCAGGATTACATGTTAATGAGAGAGCCTCAACCATTATGAAATGTGTAGTGTTACACAATGACCCTTACACCAGAAATCTGGGTTGAGACTATTGCAAACAAAAAATAAGATACAAAGGCCTACAGTCCTTAATAAGCTGTACAAAGGAGTAGAGTAAGTCTCTCACTGCATTTAAACAGTCTTTTTCTCCTACTTTTATGTTGTCAGTTTGGCATAAGTCTACTAAGAACTAAAGAAGACATGAAGGGACAGAAAATACCATCTCTTCTCATCTGTTTATTTTACATAGGTCCTACACTTTGGGGTAGGTTTTAACTCTCTTGTATATTTAAAACGATAAAGACAATTATTACTAATTTTTTAATAGGGGGGAAATAATTAATTCAAACACTGCTTATTAATGGTGAAGAATCGATTTGGGGCAAGACAGACACTCCTGAAGCAAAAGATGACTGGAAGAGGGCTGCATGGATGGCCATGGCCATTGAGCATGTTGAACACCTCAGATGTTATGTTCCAAATTTTCTGCTCCGTGGCTTAGCAGGTGGAGTGTGTTGTGTGGCTGCTCAGCAGGCATTAGTTACCAGTTTGTGCTAAAAATGGTTTGAAATGCATTGATTGTATTTGCACTGGGATGGCTGAGGAAAAGTCATTGGATTATCCTGCCAGCTGAGCTGGAGAAGGCATCGAAATTTCTGAGAAAGCAGCTGTAGGTGGCCACTGGTGACCTGCCTAACAGGTTGTGCTGCCTACCAGAGCATTTTTTTGTTAGGGATAAGGAGGGGCAGAAATATACTTGCAGACTAGATTTAACTTACTCATTTTTTACTTATGGGCTTTAGGTTTTACAGAACAGGAAACGGTAACAGGGCTGTTTTCCAAGGATTGCATTCTCCCTTGTCTTTTCCCATCTGGGAATGATGAAGTTATTTACTGGAAGAAAGGGGTGAAAAATGTGCACAGCTACTACTACCAGAGGGATCAGCTGGAAAGACAAGACCCAGATTACAGGCACAGAACGCATCTTTTCCATGAGAACATTCCTGGTGGAAATGCCTCCTTGAAACTCAGGAACTTGACCTTGACTGATGAGGGCCTTTATAGTTGCTATGTGGGAACACAGCAAACTAAAACAGAAGTGGAAGTCATGCTGCACATAAGAGGTCAGTAAGACATCAAAAGTGCTTGGATGATGTCAGTGGAAATGGGATTATACCAACAGATTTTCTTATGTTATTTCTCACATGAAATCAAAATCCTCCAACCCAGTAGAGCACCTTTTGGGCCTGGTGGTGTTATCAAGCAATTAACTTTCTCTGGTGAAATGTTGTAACATGAGTTACAACGGATAATTAGGTAGTACATGTGAGGTTTAAAACATTATGTGGCTTCTCAGAACAGTGCAGACCCTGGCATTGCCAGTAAGTAATGATATGTTTTCTTCTGAAATCAATCATAGATTAGATTTTGTTCTTGGTTATGTTTATTCTCCCCAATGTTACTTCAGAAGACCAATCACTCTGCACATTAAAAAGGATTTTGAAAGTAGTAGCACTGATTTTTATTTATTTATTTATTAATTTTAATCTACAGTTTCCTCTTATTATGCACTGGAATACCAAAAGACAGACACAAAAAGGGTGCTGAAGTGCTATGCCTTCCTCACTTATCCAGCACCACGTATATTGTGGGTACAAGGCAATACACCCATCCAAGAAACAGATCGGGAGGAAGCCAGGGATGGAGTTCTCTATTCTCTTAGAAGTGACCAGAGCATTACAAACACAGCTGATACTTACTACTGTCATATTCATCTTCCTTATGAAGAGTGGTCTGCTGAATGGAAGATGCAAGGTAGGAATGAATGGAAGTCTCTTCCTGCATCATTACTGAATGTCACAGCTGGCTTCAGAGCCAAATTAAATACAGTATTTCTGCCATGGGGCAACAAGGATAAGAGGTGGTGAAAAAGGATGTACCTTCCTCTTTGAAACTCATTTGTTAAAATTACAAGGCAGCACAAGTGCAAGAAGTAGGGATAAGAACCTCACACTTCTGTCAGTTAGCTTTACTCTGGATGTTTTTTCTATACCAGTTTCAAGAGGAGCACAATAATCAAACTTTATTCTCTACCAAGAAAACAATGAACTCGGACAAAATAAATAAAAACCTTAGTGAACCTGTGGGTTATGTGAAGGAGGGGAAAGTTTGCCTGCTGTTCTGGATGTATATGCTCCTTGCTCAGTCCATACCCCATCTTTAGCAAGAGATTTTTCAGTACTGTTTGATACTTTAGTTGTGCTTCTCTTCCAAGTGCATTCTTAAGTGCTTGGGTTGAGTGCTGGGAGTGCATGGGAGTGGAGAGCAGCAGGCTGGCATTTGGGCAAACAGCAGCTCATTTTGTCAGTTAAGGAGAAACAGGCTATGAAATTTCAAATCTTCATTTTTTCCTCCTCCTGAATTTCACTAGAAAGTCAGTTCAAGTAAATAACTTTTCAAACTCTCCTGTTTCTCAAGGAATATTTTTAATTGGATCAAGAGCAATGCAAGAGCAATTCCCTCGTGGGATGTGCATGGCTGCTTCCATCGCCCTAATTTCCCTCTAAAGTGCACCCAGACACACTCAGTTCTTAATCTCCTGTATATGCTTCAGAGTAAGAGTGGAGTTTCTAATTTACATGCAATATGGAAGGTTTCAAGTATGGCATCTAGTAGGTAACAAGTGCACTCTGTCTATTTTGCTAATCTATCCTTCCGATCCACAAGAGAAAAAGGTACATTTCATTACACTTTTGTTTGCATCCATCTATACTCTCAGTGGAACATTTGGAAAATACACTGCTTTTCTTTTCCTTATATAATAGCAGTGTGGGGTACAGTGTTGTTTTGTTTTGTCCTCATGGTTTTCAGCCCCCCATCTCTGTTCATTCAGCCCCACACAGAGAAACCAAGTGTCGTTATACCATGTCAAAATAACGTATTAACATTTCCTGTGCAGCAGACCGCCAGCCAACATGGCTTCCTCTGTTTTCCTTCCTTTACAGCAGATCCCCCCTGTCAAATTGATAGTTGTGCTATGATATTAATTTGTCTTATATTAGTATTTTATACATTAGGTATTGGTTCCACTTACCTGCTCTTTCCTCCCCTTTCCTTTTCTTTGAAGCTATTTATTAATTGTAAATATTCCACACAGACAGGTAAAGTACTTAGGTCCACCATAGCTGAAAGCTATTTCTAACGGAATATAATATTTCAGTTTTTTTAATTAAATTGTTATGAGTTTTACCATCTTGCTTTAAGTGAGCAGGTATCTGATTAGTTGCAAACTAATTCCAAACATGCAATTTCATGCTACTTTACACAGTAACTTAGACTAGGCTGAATCACTTTTATTAATGAGCTCCCCAATTAGAGGAGAAATAGGCAAATAAAAACAAAATAATTTTCATAAGTATAACTAATACCACTTAGATATTTTAATTTTTTTAATGTAAGATAGGTTTGCTTTTAAAATCTTCAGATGCTTCTAGAAGCTCACTGTGATGTTTGAATATGATATCAAAATAGTGAAATATGTTTTTATGTTTGTCCACAGTAGTATCAAACTTCATTAAAAAGTCAGAAAATTTCTAAATAACCTTCACAGTATTTTCAAAAAAACTTGCAGAGGGTTCTTCAATTATCTATTTCAGATCAACTGTCTAACGTGGAAGGAAATAGCACTGCAATCCCCTGTGAATACAACAATAACATTGAAAACACTGAAGGTTTCAGTGTTGTCTGGACATTTAACAGAAATGCAGTGAGTTCAGTCCTGGCCTCCTTCAATGGTACATCTCACTCTTACCAGCCTCGAGTCCAGATTAACCAAAATGACTTTTCACTTATGTTGCATGATCTTACTCCAAACGACAGTGGTGAATATCTGTGTAATATTTCAACAGCTCACTACACAAAACTTACAGTGAGAACTTTGCAAGTTGGTAAGTTGCTACTCTTTCCATTTTGGAGGATGGGAACCAGTGAGAGGAATGCAGAGTCAAAGGGTCAATCAAAAATGAAAAATATTGAGATAAATTGTCTTTTGTAATAGGTACAGGTGGCTAGAAGAGATCTTTTATTATTTTTGTCCCAGAAAAAAAATTACCTGAGATGTATTTATTTGAAGACTTGAAGTTTCTTTTTTTTCAGTCAGCAGCTTGCGGCAAAGGTCTCAAAATTTGTGATTGCAGTTTAAAGCTGTTCTACGAGAGGAGCAAAGATGCAAACATAGGTCTGCATGTGGGGACAGAACCAAGCTAAAGGCAATGACTAGATTAAACACTCTGCTTTGGCAGTTCTCATTTTTGAACTGTATGCTAGCCATCCTGAGGCAGTTTCCAGTGGAGTCCAGATTTTTCGAATTCTGGTCCACAGCAGTGGAAAGGAATCCTGAAGTAGAAAAACCATACTTAAAGGAATGAGTCCTCCAGGTCTGAGTGTTCTCACATTGTTGAAATTGGCTGAAGTAATGAATCGGTTGGTGCTGAGCAGAGACTTCTGTTAGACTGACTCTTATCTCGTGTGGAATCTTGTTACCACCCACCTGAGGATCTGCTGCTTCTTGTGCCTGCCTGGGTTGCATGGTTGCATCATGAAGTTGGGAACATTTCAGATGAAAGTTGCAAAGATTTTGCAATAGAAATCATGAAATCTGTGGTCCAGAAGTACCATTAATGGCACCAAGCACTGCACTTGGAGACTGTGCTGGGCAAGTTTTTGGTTTGGTTTTTTTTTTTTTTTAAATGGGACTTGTGTTAAAAAGTCATCAAATCATATTACATGAGCATACATGGAATTTTGTCTCAGCACAATTAAGTAAAATAATTTGCTTTAATCTATTTACACTTAAGTCATTAAAGTATCACTTTAAAGTCTTACAGTATGGGTCAAATAACTTGAACGTTGTAGTATTAGTAACATTAAAGAGCAACTGAGACATTCTCCCAAAATCATAGCTTTTAGATTATAAATAAGAGCAAAATCATAGCTTCAATATAATTATTGAACAACAGTGACCATTAGTTTGCAATATAAAGCACTTCTGTTAAACTTTTTTGAATTTGTGTTTTTAAAGAACATTCAGGTAACACCATGGTCATTGTGGTAGTGATCACTGCAGTGGTGCTGGTAGGAGTCATCTCTTTTTTCTGTTTCAAGGTATGTACAATTGTTAGGGGATTTACTTTATCAAGGTATTATTGAGCTTAAATCCAGATCTTGAATGTTTGATCAAAATATAAATTTTATTTTTGTGGGTTAAAGCATGCAAAAAAGACTAAAAATGTAGGAGGATATGTCTCAGCATAAATAAATTGCCCTGATTCTTGCTGTTTTCTATGCCCAGATGGCCCTTGTTTGTACATCTGTGCAATAGTGTTTTGGTTGTAACCACGTTAATGTGACCTTCCATTGACCAGATGGTCTCCTGTGCTCATTTGGATGGAAAAGTTTGTTACCCCTCACAAACACTTTCTGATTACTTGCTTTAAACGCAATCAAACTGGTGATTTTATCTCACATTGTCTAAGATCCAAAAAAACCCAAACCATATCATGAAGTTCCTCAAACAATGCACATACCTAGTCTTAATTAGGCCTCAAATTACTATCCCAATTATATCCAATGTCAAAGATCACCAAAACTTCAGTGTGAAGTTATACTACTTACTTTGTTATAATTATATGGTCCCTGATCTGATCTCTCTACACATCACTCCCATTTACTAGCGTACAGCATCTTCAAGTGGATGCATTCTACTTTTGTACATTTGTGATGGGCTCTGTCTTACAGAATTCTGTCTCCTTCCTCTGCATTTGTGAGGAAAAATTAATTTAAAAATGGACTGTAGTTTATAGTCCTTAGGGTATATCTCTTTGTATCTGACAGTACATCCCTATCCATGGACCATGCCTTCAAACTCCCTGGGCCTTCAGATTTTGTCACAGACTGAACTTGATAGGATTCAGGAGACGCTTTATGTGGGTTAGCATGAGATTCAACAAGCACCCATCAGAAAGCAGCTCAATCTTTTTTCATTTTTCTCTCCCTCATACATTGACTTGCATGCTTCTTATTAGTCAATTTTAATGCTAACCTGCTTTAAAGATAATAACACACTTTTGAGATGTAGCAATTTAATTTAAAGACTTTAAGCAAGATTAATTTATCTTGGGACCTGTTGAGACCTTTAACGTATCATAATCAGAGGAAGTGGAACAGTTTACAGGTTAACTCGGGATACATTGATGGAGGACTAGATGGAAGAAACAGGAATGTTTCTGCACTGTTATGTGAATGTTTATTTTATTCAGGCAATGTTAAAATGGAAAACACTCATTTATCTTTATAGTCAGTGTGCCCTGTTCTGTTCCCATTAGAGGATTAATTTTACACATCAGTATTTCTTACAAACATTTTTGTTTTCACTAGAAATTCAGAAGAAAAAAAGAAACCATTTGAGCACCTTGACACACTGGAAGAAAGTCCCTCTCTGCACACACAGATGCTACTGATACTGCTGCTGAAAAGAACAAAGAGTTCTTTCACCTCCCCTACTGAATTGCAGTAAGAGCCATATAGAAATGCAATTATCCGAGCAATGGTAACGAACAACTGAACTGACAGGAAAAAAACCCAAACAGGTCAACTGACACTTGCACGTGAGGAGTTGGCATGAAAAGACTGGACTTAGAGGGACAATGAAAAAGTTTCTACAGAAGAAGATTCATTTTTGAGGGATTATTTTTTTCAGTATGAGGGAAAGAGAGAATTTACTGTTTTGCAGTTTGTTTAGTATTTTAATTTCAAGCAGAGACAACTTCCCTGTTTAAAAGGGGAAAATATCTAAGATAACATTCTGTTTCTGAGCCGCAGGTAGTCCTCATAGGACATGTCCCTCCACAACATCTCCTGTGTCACTCCTGCAGCTGGTGAACAAAAGTCCTGGTAGTAGTAGGAGCTTCTAAACTGACTGTTCATATGAAAATGTTTGCTTTCTGATCTCCTACAAAACTCATACCAGCTTTAAGGGCTGTCCCCCTGCACAGGTTTAATCTGTGCTGCTTTAACAATCTGCACATGAAATGAGGCTGTGAAGCATGACTGGATTTGCCCTTGGTTTTGATTTTGTCAGAGATCTGCCAATTAAGATTTGTTTCAACATAATGAAGTAGGCTGTTGGCAAATGTAGTATTTTATTGATCCCTGGGGTTTAGCAAAATAGAAATACAAAGAAATGAATGGAATACACTATATAGTCACTTTGAATTTTCACTTGATATTTATTTCTTTAAGTGCTTATTTTTTCTACATCTACTTTCAGTTGAGCCTGATTATATCAAGTACCTTCTTATGTCTGTCAACTTGGACTGTATTTATTCCTCTTCATGAACCTGAAATTCAATTGAGATAGTAAACAACTGTTAAAAATGGAAGTGTTGAACGGGGTTTAGAGTAAGTTCACAAGTAAACGACAAAAGCTTCTCTTCATTAATGCTTCTGCTCCCTGGTGTTACCAGTTTGTATCTGAAATAGACTAGCACCAATCCAGTCAACCTTTGGCGTCTTACTCTGGCTAGCAATACAGCTTTCTTGTCCTTGTGCTAGAGAATATATCCTTTTATAGCAAATGACTTTTATACAACCCTGTTTCAATAGCTGATGGTTGTGCTGATTCACACGCACTTCCCATAGTTTCCAGCAAGATGAGTACTAGTAGCAGTCTACAAGGTATTTCTAATGCTACACAATTAAAGTAGCCTCTCCAGTGCCTTTCTCTCCCCAAAGGACATGTGTCCTGTCCTGCCTTTTGAGACAGCACACGTTGCCTGGAAGCTACTGCCATTACTACCACAAGTTCCTTTTTGTGGAGATGACACCTCTGCATGTGCGGTTGAGCTCATCTTTTGACAGTGCAATATTCTGCTTAAGCCAAAGCTGGAATTGGTGTTAGCAAACTAACATCTGACTAATAAAAACATGCGCCTGCTTTTCTATGACTTTTGCATATTTGAGGCAGAAAGAGGGTACTTCTAAGATACAGGGAATAAACAGTACTCTTAATAGTGTTTAAAAAATAAATTACTCTAATGGTTTACCTATTTCAGTTGCTGTGTGATGCCATGGCTTTGTGAACTTATATGAGTTTTTGGTTTTTGTTTTTTGTAGGGCTGGAATAATTAAATGAAAAACATGTGGGAATATTTTAAAAGCTGCAAAACTTTTTGAACTTCAGTACTGCTTCCATCATAAATAAATGTGTGAGACCAGATCTTCATGCAGTTTTAATGTAGGTCTACCCTAAACAGTGGAGTTACAACCATTTATATCAGTCAAAGGCGACTTTATTAGTCCAATATATAAACAGAAACTGGAATTTTTCCTCCCATGGAATGGTGGATACAGAAGAGAGAAGGAAGGTGCTGGGATCAAGTGTGATAAAACCAACAAAATTATATGGAAAGGTGGTTTTTTCCTTTTCTGTGACTCAGGAGCCTCACCCACATAAGACTTACATGACATTAGGCATGGCAGTTTATGTTTCACTTGCAAATGAAATAGATCAGCCAATGACCCAGCTCCTCTTTCTGACATTCCTACAAGTAACAGCCCCACTCTTACTTGCCCTGGTTGCCACAAGGCAACCCTAGGTTTGCTTTCAGTTCCAGACCAAGTTCTCGGACAACTTTTAGTTTCATCAATATTATTCTACTACCATCCTGCTCAAGTGCAAAACACCACAAATATATTTCTAATGACTTCCCAGCACCTAAGTGACTTATTACTAATATTTTCTTTCCATCCATCTCTTCAGATTAATGCAAGTTCTTTGAAAGAGCAACATTAAAATATCTGACAATCTGCTAGTGCAATAAACCCAAGGCTGTATTACGTACATAGAAGTCTACAACATCAGAGGGAGAAAAAGACAGAGCTTTATAATATCCCTTGCAAAAAAGCCCCCCAAAGTCACTGGTTTTGGAAACTGATGAGCAGAGAAGTTAAATGACAATATCAAGAGGACAGAGAATTCAATTTGCCTAAATGTCAGATTGCTGTCCTAAAGGCTTACCTAAATGTTAGAATAAAGAGTAGACTAAGACTAAAAAATGTAGTAAACAAGAAGTTATTCTAGTCCATGCTACTTTAAGAGATGTAACAGATCTTCCTGCACAAGTAGCATCCACTACTGTGTATTAAACAGTCACATTTACCCTACATGGTATAGTCATACCTTTTTTATGCCAATATCTCTTGACTTGCTCCTCAGCTTATTAACTTGAGATTCAGCTATTTCAGCCCGTTCTTCAGCATCATCCAGATCATGTTGCTGTTTTCTGTACTTCGAAAGGTACAGGTTGGCTTGAGCTTCCTGTTGAGAGATAACAGTGTAGCTGATTTCCTCCTGTCCACGTGAAACAAAGCTTTCCATTTCAAGTGGGATGGAAAGTGCTCAGCAAGACTAGGTAATGGCTGTATGGGAGCCAATTGCGTCCTGGAGAATTTAGATTGTTGTTTTACAGAGTTGATGTTTCCAGTGGCACTCTCCATGTTAGGTGAGTTGGGAGGTTCTCAATATGCTGCCTGAGGGACTAGGAGTCAAAAGGTTTTTCCTGTTCCTTCCCTTCCCCTCTTCCCTTCAAAATTATACCGCAGTCTTAAGATAAAATTGAATACCTTTTCTTAAATAATAAATCCATACATGTGCTACATATTTTATATAAATACATTTATACATACACGGTTTATAAGATTATAAATATTGATACACACTCAAAATGTGTATTGGTACTAAAAGATTCTATGAATTAGAGATTGTGGGCTTAGGACAATACATTTCTCAAAGGTAAAAGAACCCAAATAATTACTTACAGCTTCTTCTGCTTGGTGCTTGTAGCTCTTCACTTTTAATTGTAGCTTGTCAATCAGATCTTGCATCCTGGCCAAATTCTTCTTATCTTCCTCTGACTGCATCAAAACACCATTAATTAGGTTGACAGTGTAAAAAGACCTAAGGCATCTTCCACAATGAAATAGGTATGGCTGCCGTATATATAATCTTAGAAACATATAGTTCAAAACACAAACAAGCCATTTTGTGATCATCCTGATTATTGATGAGAAAAATCCTAGAGATTGATTAAAGATGTATGTAAGCCTGGAGGCTGAGGACTGAAAGGTGGTACTCTCCCCTTTCACATGTATCTAAATACAGATACATATAAACATGGATGTATATGTGCACACACTTTCAGAGGTATACACATACATACACACAGTTTCTCACTCCAGGGTGAGGAGCACTCTTATTTTTTATTGAACCAAACTTATGGGCAAGCCTAAAAATATGTATTTTTCATGTTGTAAAGTCTGTTTTGGAGGCATTTTTGGTAAAAGGAGCCAGGTTTAAGCTGTCACAGTCCATAAACAGAAGGAAAACAACCTTCAGCCTCTCTCTGTTTTACTCGCAGTAAAACAACAGGAGGCTAAATAATCTCCTAAAGCAGAAGGATGGGATTATTTTAAGAATGCTGTTGAAAGCAAAAGGATCAGTGCTCTGTGCTGAAGACCTTTTTTGGATGGCAAGCAGCAGCAGCGGTGGCCACCTTCAGGAAACCTGCGGAAGGCTCACGGCTAGACCTGGCTGCTCACCAATAAGTGACAGAGCCCTGGGACTGGGTAGCCCTACATTAAGTGATGAATTAGAGTCAACATAATCCATCTGGATCTTTTTAGCAAAATCATCACAGCTAAGAGATAGCTGGGCTCTTTCTTCTCTTGCAGTGTCAATAGTCACCTAATCCTGCTCCATATTAATCCTGTGCAAAAACTGTCCAAATCCCAGCAACAGAGACTTTCTAAATTATTCACGAGTCAGGCAAGATAATGGTAGCCCTAGGGAAAAGTTCCTCCTATCCCAAAAGCTTCCTGGGTAATATGCCATCCTTCCTCCTTCACTGAAACACTGAGGCATCTTAAGACACTGTTCGGGAGAACACATTTCTTTCCAGTGACCTAGTGGTTACTAGAGTCCTCAGCATACCTGGTAAGTCAGCTCTTTTATGCGCCTTTCAAACTTGCGGGCTCCTTTTTGAGCATCTGAATTGCGACGGAGTTCAGTCTCAAGTTCATTCTCCAGCTCGCGAACCTGCAAAACAGGGAAAAAACCTTGCCATTATGATACATATATATATAAAGCAACAGATAATTTAGTTGAAAGTTCAAGAAATGCTTATTTTCTCAGCATCTCCAGAGTGTTGAATTTCAGGAAGAGATCAAAATGTAACCTTTCCATTCTGCTTTTTCATAAACATATTTAAGATGCACCAGCAGTCAAAGATGCAGACAAAGGCAAAGGCCAAAAAAGTTTAACTGAAGCAAGCATTGCAGAGGCTTTTCCCGGTTTTAGATGTTTTTTTAATCAAAGGCTTGGTCATCTGCTGTGCTACAACAGCTCATTGTAAGTGCATGCCTCCAAGAACTACTCTGCATTTTGTGAAACAGAGAAAAGCATTCATAGTATCCCTTATTGGACTCCATGAACTTACCAGGCAGCCCTAGGGCACCTACTTGGTCTCAGTTCTAAAAGGCAGGAGATAGGGGTCCATAGTTTGATCACAAACTTACCCTGGATTCCAGTTTCTGGATCTGTTTCTTGCCACCTTTCAGGGCTATTTGTTCTGCTTCATCCAGTCGCTTCTGGAGATCTTTAATGGTTTGCTCCATGTTCTTCTTCATTCTCTCCAAGTGAGCACTAGTATCTTGCTCCTTTTTAAGCTCTTCAGCCATCATTGCTGCCTGAAAAACAACCACATTTTACAGCAGCTCTCATACTATTTAGTTATGTCTCAGGAGAAATGATGGGAGATTGATCTGGGATTATCCATTACTTGGATCATTCACTGTATCCAAAGCTCCAGAGAATACCTTGTATGTGCATATTTTGCCTGGACAGAGAAAACGCAAAGACAGAATAGCCTTGGAGTCCTTTTTTCCCCTCCATATTCTAATGCTGTGATTTAAGATTTCCCCTCCTTTTCTTTTTTCTTTTCTGTATGTCCTCATTTATTAAGCCTACGAGTAAGCATGTGCCATTCACTAGAGATATTTTACCTAGAACTTGTTCAAAATCCAGTGTTTGGAGTTCTGTATGGTAGTAGATTAAAACACCTGGCAGATCAATTTCCCTGCACAGCCACAGGTGAGAACTGCCTGAGCAGCTGTAACAGCAGAGCAGTTTCTGCAGTCTGTGCTGGGATGGAAAGCTCAGTTTCAACATCTTACATAGTCCCTGGCCATTCTGTAAGACATGGTAACAAGGGTGCCAATTGGCTCATTCCTGCTTCGACGTTTGTCCTTGCCACCAAGAGCTGTTTATAGATATTGTACCCATCACTGAGCAGTTATTAGAAGACAGAGGTCTTTACAACCCAGGCTAGAGCTGAATGAAGGACACTCAGCATCTTCTTGCTGGCAGGCAGCAATAGTGCTGTCAGATGAGAAGCAGGAAAGGCCATAGTACAGGGGTAGCTTTGTTCAGGCACTCCAGTTGTGTAACTCACAGAAACTTGCAGGTTTAGCTTTCACTTTATCTATTGATATAGATGTGATACATCAGCTGAACTCTGAAGACATGGATTTCTCCAGGTGTGTGTGAGATGAAACTATGCCAGCCCAAATTGTGTATTCCCTAGAGCAAGAATGCACTCCATCTCTCTTCCAGGGATTTTACAGCTCGTGTTTTTTCCCATAGACACCTATATTTGGAGTACCTCATTCGGTATGCATTAATTTTATTTCTCACATCAGATTCTATGTATGTCAGGAGCCAGTTAGTGCTAGTTCAGTCTAAACTGGTTTAGCCTACTCAGGTGTATGATTTACCTGATTCAAAGATTACATGACCCAAGATTTTGAGGATCAGTGGAAAACTCAGTTCTTGGTGTAAAAACCCCCAAACAAAGCAACAAAACCCCAAACATCAGGAAGAAGTTCTTCCTCTCTTTTTACCTCTAGCCTTTTTTATTTTTGTAGTTTCATCAGTTACTTTCAGGTAACTGTGGAGTGCTTTGGATGTATGAGCTTTGTAACAAGCACAGAAATCACTTACTTGTCCTAAGACATTACAGTACTGAAAAGAAGTGAGGAAGGAAACAGCCTCCTTACATCTGTGATTGCTTTCTTGGCTTTTTCCTCTGCGTTCCGACATTCCTGGATCGATTCCTCTACTTCATTCTGCATCTGGGAAATGTCACCCTCCAACTTCTTCTTTTGATTGATCAGGCTTGTGTTCTTTTATTAAATTTTCCCCAAAGGAACAGTGGAAAAGGAGAAAAAGTGATGATTAGAGACAAAACTTCTCTAAATACCATAGCACACCAAGGCTTCCTGATTTTTGCATCCTCTGGGTTACAGCAGTATTTGGCAAGGGAGACCCAGGTATGTGTCACTTTATGTATGTGGCCTTTACTATGTATGTAGCTTACCTTCAGACTGAGGAAATACTGAAAATACTCTAAAAGCTGTAAATATTCAGCTTTTGATTCAGATAAAACAATACACCAGAGGCTGAAATAGAAGAATGAATAAGGCAGTTCATCTTGGAAAACTAATGATCCACAATAGGTTAGTCAGAGGTGATTAAAACAGAGGTGATTAAAGCCCTGTGTCATCAATGGGCTGGAGGAAACATTGCAAAACATTGCCAGCCTGTAGAACATTTCCACTTCCTTCTGACCATTATTTGTTGAAGAGAAGTTTTGGTTTTGCAGCAAAAATGCTGGTGTGACACTGCAAAAAATGCAGTGTCCATCATGACAAAGTCCAAAGTTCCTTAATGAAGATCTGTGATATGGTAGAGAGCACTTTGCTAAGGGTTGTTTCCTGCCCTGAACAATATACGTATTGTTAGAACCCAGCCTCTGTGTTTTTTATTACTGAGTAACATCAGTGCCCTGCACAAAAATATGACCTGTGTCACTTATCCAAAGAAATGACTCACCATTCCAGCCATGGCTTAACTAAAGCAGAAAACTGGTTTTGCAACATGGAAGAAGGAAAAAAAGTCAAGTTTACTATTGTTATCTTTCATCATTGCTCTTTGTGGGAACTGTTTAAAGCAATTGACTGAGGCATCAATTCCAGCTAACTTGAAGGCAGTGAGGTGGCATATCTACAGGCTGACTTACTTCCTCTCCTTCATTTTCTCTCTTGAAGGAGGGCAAGGTGTGTCTGCCTTATGACAGCCACAGAGAAACAGTGTCACTGCTTAACAGACAAAACTCAGTTTAACCCAGTGAGAGAGCACAGAAAAAGCCAACCTGAGTGTGAAGCAGGTTCACGCGTTCAGTGGCTTCCAGCAGTTCATGCTCTGCCAGCTTCCTTGCCCTTTCAGTCTGGTCCAGCAAAGCCCTCAGCTCATCTAGCTCCGACTGGAGAAGGTTGTTCCTCCTGTCAGAGACTGCCAGCTGCTCCTTCAGATCTTCATTAACATGTCCTGAGTCATCCAGCTGCACCTGAAGCTCCTATGACAAAACAGATGTTTGGTATTTTACCAATGAAACTCCATTTCAAGCCGCTCTGCTTATATAAGAGGACCCCAGATAGCAGAGGTTGCATGTGGTGCACCTCAACAATTGCAGTGTGTCTTTTATTGGAGAAAAGCTTCCTCCACATGTAAGCTGAATAGCTTTGTGGTATGCAGTGCAACAGGGGAAAAACCTGTGTGTTCAAATCTGTCAGTGCTCACGGTTCTGCCCAAGGCAGAACTAGCTGCTTAAGCGTGGGAGAGGTGATGACTTAAAAGGTGTCTTAGCAAAGCACTTTCCTTTTTATTTTTGTTTAAGCTATCGTAAACATTGTACTCCAGCCAACTGACTTGCTCTTCACTTTTAAGGACTTGCAAGCTTACAAGAAAATAATGATTTTTCAGTTCCTCATGCTGTAGCTTTCTGCCCCTCCAGGAGGCTGTAGCCAGCAAGGGGTTTATGACTGGATCTCATCCAGCTTGTATGCGAGTCCTTGAAGAAATATGTATTTCAGTATTCTCTTATGCCAGACATGGTCACTAAGGGCTTCCCCTGCTCATCCTTGAGAGCAGCTTCTCTCTTAATTACCATCACCATTGCTGATTTCCTCTGTGCTAATGAAACCCAACCCACACCTCCCACTGAGTGCTTGGGACTTTTATTTTTTGTTCAGACTCTTTTTTTCAGAGTACCTTTATTTGTGTCTGCAAGACCCGTGTTGACTTTGTTGCTTCTGCAGCATGCCTGTTAGCATGGCTGAGCTGGATTTCCATCTCGTTGAGGTCCCCTTCCATCTTCTTCTTCAGCCGGATGGCCTCATTTCTGCTCCGTGCTTCAGAATCAAGGGTAGACTGCAGTGAATCTATGGCGCGTTGCTGATTTCTCCTGAGGACATGAAAGGTCAATAGAGTCATTTTCCTTTCTGCACAGGAACATAGAACTACATGCAATGCTGCTTCCTTTCTGAAAGTGTCTTATTTCCAGAAATAGTATATTTCTGAATGGCACAGGTAGCACAGGTTTCTAGTGCCTCACTGCCACCTAACTGGCTGGTGTGCTTCACTCCCTCAGCTAACTCCTGAACTGTAAGTCCCTGTAGCATCCTTCTCCTGCATTTCCTTTGGCGAAATGGAGCAAGAAGTTCTCTCGGATTTTTTGTAAACTCAAGCAAGCACAGGTTGGAACCTAACAAGAAGCACTTCACACTTAGGAGTCACTCACCAAGATATTTACTGAAACATTTACTGGGATGTTTTACATCTCAACCTTTTTGTGAAGGCATTAGTGGAAGGGATTAATCAAACTGAAGGTCGGCAGCTGCATTCTAAGCTAACTACTCTAGGCACATATGGCATGCATAAGCTACAATTTATTGTGTCTTAAAGTAGATGTTGAAAAACATTTCTTATGCTAATTATAAGGGGAATAATTCAGGAATAGAAATCTGTGTTATGGACATCTGAAATCAGAAGAGATTAAGACCATACAATTAACAGCATGGGCCCCCTGTGAAAGCCATTTCAGTGTCAATTTAAAGATGGCAAAACACATATGGACAGGTGCTTAATTTTCTTGACTATAACAGTAAAATCTTACAATGAAAGATTTGCTCTCTTTCAACCAGAAGGTAACTCAAAGTACAGAATATGACTCACACAAGGAAACATTTTTATCTGGCCAAGTTTTACTGAATGTGTAGGAGTTCTGGGAAACCACCAAGTCAACAATGAAAACCTTGAGGGCCTTATTGCTTCAGCAAGATACTGCACTGTGCCCTAGACTCCCAGGGAACAACACAGCATGTCTGCTAAACAACTTAGCAGCAAAACAGTCATAACAAAGCTGAGGCAGAAGATAGTGATTAGGATAGCTTGTCTTGAGATCTCTGTAATCCAGACATCTGCAGGACATCAGAACATAGCATCTGAAAGGGTTGAAACATAATTTGTTTTTGAAACAATTAAAATATCAATCCTTGTATCTACATTCGCCAAGGTAAACCGTGGACTTCCCCTTCCCTACCAACAAACAATGGCACGGGTCTTGGATAAATAGTGCTGCAACACTGACTAAATTAAGACTGGAGTTTTCTGAAGAACTGCATACACACATTGATGAAAATCTGGCCCAACATAGTATCATTTTAAGAGTGTAAGTCTTCAGAATAGAGTTTGTGCTGGGTGGGAGGTGGGAGACAAAAGACATTGTCCTCCTGTCATCTAATTGCTTTCCATTCTTCCTGTTTATCCCTTTCACCTGCAAGCTCCTCTTCTTTTTATGGTTTTACTTTCTGCACCTCAGCAATTCTCACTGCTTGCTCAAATGGTATGCACATAACGACGAGCTCCTCACATCCTCTCCCAATCAGTGTAGCTATAGCTGCATAAATTAATAAAGATTGTCTTTAGATAGCATAGGTTTGAGCACCTCTGAGGCAGGACTGCAGATTTTGCCTGTGGTTCCCCTTGCAAAGGGTGTGACTTTGGTTATGCCAGTCAGTTGTGTTATGGCTGCTACGTGATATATGTGATAGATTTATGGGTACGCTGGCAGAGGCTGAACTGACAGCAATATTTGAACTAAAAAATAGCAAGGTGGTAAGACTACCCTTTGGCAAATAATCAGGGCTGTCTTGGTTTCTAGTATGGACAGTATCTGCTTGTCCTGGTATTACTACCTGTAGTGCATGTGATTAGCTTGGATCTTGAGAATATTTCTGATCTTTTGAGATTTTTCCCTTAAAAAACATGATGCTTCCTGCACAGTACCTTATATTTTCCATTTCTTCCTCCTTTTCCGTCAGTTTCCTTTCAAACTCTGCTTTAAGCTGAGAAAGTTCAAGCTGAAAACGAAGGGTCTTACTTTCTTCATGCTCCAAAGCTCCCTGAAATAGAAAGCACCAAGAGCTTGCAGGCCAGGAGTCCCTATTTTTTTATTTTTTCAAACCACAAACTGCTGCACAAAGATGTCCCTTCCCAATTTTCTTCCTGTTCCCAATAGTACTGCTTCCTCCCTGCCTCTCCCTCTAAGTCAAGGACATGAGCAGCTTACATAGCAAAACAATGCATTTATTTGCCTTCTAATGCAACCTGGCAGCTGGAAAACTCAGCAGCAACCTCCTCAGAGGACAAATTGTCAAATGGGTCACAGCTTAAAAACAAATACCTTAGGCCCTGCATGTGTGGTTTTGATATCAACAGACATTCTTCGCTCTGCACCCCTGGAAATTCACCCACTTTCAGACGCCCTCTGGCAATTTACAGGCTTGTAAGGGATGGGCTAAAGCAAGATTATTTTTGAGAGGGTGAAGGGGTCTACACTTTCCCCAGCTCGCAAAGATCTCTCCAAATAATGAAGTGTTGAAATCCTCCCAATTATGCAATATTATCAGGCAAAATGGCTTCAAGGAAAGAAATAACAGACATCAGGCTCTGTATGACAAAATGTAAAAATACTCTGTCCACTCTTTCCAATTAACAGGAAGACACATCTAAGAAACAAGGGAGATTTATTCCTATGTCTTTGTTCTTACATTTCCCTCATATATGGGAGTCAAAAACCAACAGCCTGAAGTGAAATAACAGGACCTCTGACTTCCAGGTCTTGCATAAACCACGCTCAGGGGCATTATGTCTCCTTATTACTCATATCAAACAGGGAAGGGAAAACCAGAATTGAACACCATGTATTTTGGAAATGATCTCTGAAGGTAGAATTGTATAGGCTTAGCTATGCTTCCAGTGGGAGATGATGGAAACAGAATGGAGGTTCTGAAGACAAAGCTGCACAAAATCCTTGCTAATCTCTGGCCATCAAGCAGCAGCTACAGGTCACTTGAACACACACTTCATGCCAAGGAGTCACAATGTATAAAAGGGAACAGTACACAGAAGTACTGTGCCACCAGTGGTGACTGCCAGAGACCCAAATTCACAAGGATGGGAGAAAAGGTCTGCATTTAACCATTTCTATGGGAATTAAAATGAGATACATCACCACTTTACTTTCATTAGTTCCTAATATCACTGAGCTTTAGGAAGCCATTCCACACAGTCCAGGAAAGTAAAGTGTGCCCCTTAGATCCCACAAAGTACAGATGTATTCTTTCTAGCAAGAGAAGGTTACTGCCAGCATATAATCACTTGCCACATCTCAGAGCTGTGGAAGAAAGGCATGCTCTTTGCTCTGATCATGACACCTGTTTGTTTGGCTGTGAAATCCCTGCAAAGTATAAAGCATCCTGTAACAGAGAAAAGAAGTTGCATAGCGTTTAAGATATTAACGGATTCCTGTCATTGATCGGTGTTCATTTTAGCAGATACTATTTGGAGTACAATTCAAAAGAAATGCAGCCTTCACTAAAAATCCCTTGCTATCTGCTTCTAGCCAGCAACGCCTACACCCCTTCTTAGCTCTGCAATGCACCACATTTTCAAAAAACCTGACAACCAAGACCTTTAAGTGAATAACCAGGATTTCCAGTTGGCTTGTTCTGTATTGTTGATTTGTTTCTGGAAACTAGGATGAGGCACCCCTCTTGGGTACATGCATACTTGTCACTGTAGAAATTAATGCAGTGATGCAGTGATACTGAATGTCCTTGCCAAACTCCTATTGGGAGTAAAGATTTTCTAAATGGCCTGTTTTCATTTGGTTTCTGAGACTGCTACCATTTTTTTTCAAAGCTGGTTGCAATATCCAACACAATATCTGAGACCTTATGAAGTTTAAAGTCATCACGAGTTTTGTTTTCTCTTATTCTCAAAAACAGGAAATGGTGAATTTATAGAAATACCTAGAAATATCTGATAATGCTCAGCATAATGCTCAGAAGTTCCTGTTTCCTGTAAGACTGAAAAGTGAGCAAGGGCTGTCTTTTCAGGAGGTGGGAAGAAGATTTCTGAGCTTCCTGAAAGGAAAAAACCCAAGCCCAACAATAAAAACCCCAGACCTACAAGGCACCTCTTTTGATAGGGCTTTCACTGATGATCTTAGAGCTAACATCTCCAAAAGTCGCCAGTCATTCTTGAAAACACTGGCTAGCAAGGCTAGAGGGGCTGGATGCAGACACCTAACAATCAACACATTGGCTGTGTTGCTGAGAGGATGAAAAAAGGAAAAATAATAATGATAAAGACACCATTCCCTCTTCCCTTGAGCTTTATTTCCTTACCTCTGCTTCTTCCAGAGCCAGCTGAACTTCTGACTTCTCTTGTTCAACCTGTTTCTTGATTTTTTCTATTTCATGGAGGCTCTTGTTTCCTTCACTGATCTGATTGGTCAGATCAGAAATCTCCTCTGAAACAAAAAGGATGGATGGATTTAGTGATCGGAGTGTCCCAAACACTGCAATTCACAGAGTGTGAATACAGGACCTGTGCCTGTATTCACACTGCTACCTCAAGGGCTCATCTGTACACAAGTGTTGCCTTACTTTCAATTACAGCAACTTCTTTTACCTGACCAAGTTGAAGGCACAGACTTTCTTGTAAATGCTTTTTGAAGTGGTCACAGCAGTTTAGGTTTTATCTGTTTTCTGCAGGGTAGCAAGACTATGCTCTGCTTTGGGAGCTATCTTGGCTTCCACCACTGCACCTTTGTTGTCTTTCTTGTTCCTCCCCTGAGACTGGCTCCTCTGCCAGTGAGCTTCATTGACAGGTAACTAAAGAGAAGCTTGCCCTCCTCTGACCAATTTCCATGTTTAAAACTTTCATTGCCAGCATCAGTTAGTGTCTCCAAACAAATCAGAAAGTTAGTCTCAAGGATGAGATAAATGCCTTTCCCTACAGCTGTTACAGGGCACCCACATCCCTCTGGCTGTCCAGTGATGTGAGTCTCGCATTGGGCGTGGGCCCTGAATGTAGCCTACCTTGGAGGTTCTTGTTTTCCCGTTTCAACGTCTCCAGATGATCCAGCGTCTCCTCATAGGCATTCTTCAATTTGAAGAGCTCAGTGCTGAGGCCACGGGCCTCCTTCTGGGAAGCCTCCAGCTCAGCCTGTGACTCTTCGTATTTCTGTTTCCAGTCATTGATGATCTTGTCAAACCCACGTTGCTTCTTGTCCAGGGAAGCAGCTGCTGAGTTGGCCTTCTCCAGGTCAATCATCATGTCTTCCAGCTCGTTCTGCAACCTGTGCTTTGTCTTTTCCAGAGAAGAGCACTTGGCATTGGCTGCCTCGATTGCTTCTTCAGCTTCTTGCAGGCGAGCAGCAAGCTTCTTCCTACCAGGAAGGAAGAGACAGTGAAATGACCGAGTGCCACCACTGCCATGTTATCCAGAAAAACTGACACTAAAGCATTAGCCTCAATAAATCAGTTTTGAAAGGGAAAATTGTCAGTGGCGGGGGTGGAGAGGGGGGGACAATCAAGCCTATAGAGAGAAGGGGCTATGATACACATAAAATGAGCTTAAAATATGAATGTAGACATATGGCAGATAATTTTGTGCATGTGTCTGTGTATGTGAAATTGAACTTCCGAACTCTCAAGCAGCAGCTTACTACTTTCTAGCTGTAACCAGTATAATCTGATTGTAAATTTTGATACAACCTGGTCTAAAAGAAACAAATGTGTTCCTCCAACTGAGAGACAATAATAGACAGAACCACCAATTAGGAGGCGGATCACACCTTGGGCTTTTCTTTATAGACTATTTAGATTGGGAAAACAGGGGTCTGGGAGTCCTGGCAAGAAGAGGCCCTGGAAAGAAAGAAGGGCACAGAAAGAAGACTGTTAAGATGCTAGATAGAAAAAATATACTAGAATAGGGGGAAGATCCTGCAGATCAGAGATGCACAGAGGCAGATGCTGGAGTTACTGAGACCTTGCCCAACAATGCTTGAGACTGGTAACTGGGAGCAGATGCACACCATGAGCCAGCATGACTTTCTGCCCTGACTTCCCAGGGCAGCCATCATCTCCCTGCTGGAAAGGGAAGTCAAGACCTAGGGAATGTAGCACTGGGCTGGGGCAAAGGAATTGAGTGTGTGAGATGAGCTAAACAAGTAGGCTAATCTAATCTTCTTAGTTCTTAAACCCCAGAGTCCACATCTACAACCCCAGATCAAACATTGATCTGCTCAAGCACTGAAAAGAACAGGACAGCCACAAATGACAGCAACGAGCCAGAGGAATTTTTCCAACCAGATTGCCCTATTTCCTTCGTGCTATAACAAGTCCCAGGGAATACAGTCTTGCCAGCCAAGGGAACGAATCCCATGTAACTCACTTACTTGGCATCTTCCAGCTCTTCAGTTCTCTGAATGGCATCAGTCTCATACTTTGTTCTCCACTGTGCCACTTCTGCATTTCCCTTGGAGAGAGCCCGCTGCAGCTCTGCCTTGGCTTCTTGCTCCTCCTCATACTGCTCTCGCAAGAGATCACAGTCGTGCCTGGCCGCTTGCAGGGCATGAGCCAGGGCATTTTTGGACTGCAGGGATAGAAAGGCCACAGCATTGCAGGGTTACCTACAGTAAACCCAAACAAGCAACCCCTAGAAATTCAAATGCAGGCTTAAGCCTTTTTTCCCTCTGGCCTTGATAGTCCAGGTCAAGTGAGGTAAGAAGTGTTTGAAGTCATCCCTAACTGGTGACATGCTGAGGAAGCTATCAAGACTGAAGAAAATCTAACACCTTTTGAGAAGCATCCAAACTTTTAAGACAAAAGATCTGAGATTTTGGCCATCCTATTGGGTTAATTTTATTTAACAATTGTGAATGCTGATTATTTTCGCAAACTCTTCTCCTGTGATTTGCCTCAGTCAGGGACAAGAACTTATATCTGTACAATTACGTGGAAGCATTTTCAGTCCTGTGTCTCCTTTCCTTTTTCCAGCCTTTTATCCAGGCTACAAATGAACATGAACAGTTTTCCCCATTCTGTCTTAATGAATGGGACACAGTCAAAGCATTACCTTAGTTTCCTCTTCTAGCTGTCTCCTAAGTTCTTCAATCTGTTGTGTAAATGATGTTTTCCCCCGGGAAAGCTGACTTATCAGTGACTCCTTCTCTTCAAGTTGTCTTACAAATTCACCTGTCACAGGATTTAACAAGAAAAAGTAAGATGATGGAATGACAGAGTCCCAGCCAAAATCAAGGTCCCACCTGTCCAATTCTGCTGTGAAAAAGAACTAACAGTGATTGTGGCTGACCTTTTGTGAAGCTTCTCCCAAAGCTGTAACAATCAAATATTGCACTAGGATAGTTTTCCTTAGGGTTTTGTTCGTATGGTTGGGGGTATTGGTGGGGTGGCATTGGTGGGTTTGGTGGTTTCGTTTGGGTTTTGATTTTTTTGTTTTTTGCTCTGCCAATACCTTGATTTGTTAATTTTAATTCAGCTCATGAATAAGACTAGACTGATGCTTACTTTCACGTGCAGGTGTAGCTGGTTTTATTTATACTTTTCTTCACTACTTTACATTGCTTTTTCATAAACATCTTTTCAGAGGGCTGTAAAGCACCCTGAAAACCTCTGAATGACCACTGTATGGAACAGAGGGATACATAAGGAAAACTTCATTTATCACTGAAGGGTGGAAACTGCAGCCTTATAGGAGTACATAGAGCTAACAAAAAACCACACAGGAAATCAAACACATGCCTTTGAAAAGACACAAATCAGTGGTATCTGATGAGGATGCAGATATTTAATACTACTACAGATATTTAAGTACTCTGGCCAAAAACATAGCAACCACTTAGAGGATACATGACATTTTTGGTTGGATGTGAGCATCTTCTAGAGCACAATGCCCAAGGTCATGCTGAGGAAGATGGTATTCACACAGACAGTAGCATTATGCCAACTCCTTCATCTTCCCTCTAGCATTGCAAGATAGATGTATATGTCCTTGTTCCTGAAACTGAGTACTTAGCCAGCATATCCATTTCAGCTCATGAGATGGTATCACAGTATGCTGGTAAATATGGTTATACGTTCATTTTAAAAGACAGTCAAAGGCAAGGTTGTAAAAACATGGAAGATAAGAAAGTCAAAAGACACAAAGTCACTGCTTCATTCATCAGTCCTAGTCCAATCACCTTCAGGCGGATGCCATTGCACAATACATCTCACTGACATAGTGCTGAGACACCCTTGATAGACTGTTTCCCGGTAACTTATTTTAGCTGAAGACACGCTTACCATTCTCACTCTGGAGTTTTGTCTTCTGGGTAGTGAGGTCATTCATGAGGCGAGTCATTTCCTCCAGTTTAGTTTTTGTCTCATTCAGATGGTCTTCGTAAGTGCGACAAAGTTTCTCTGCATTTGCCTAACAGGAACCAGAAGACAAGACATACAAAGTTGTAGCCTCCAGACAGCAGTTTGGAAGCAGTAGCCTTCCAAATGTATCCTTTTTTTGTTTGTCTTTCAGAGAAACGGCAGGTAGCAAAGACACGAGTACTACTGCAGTAAAGCAGGGAATTAGTAGCCCTGTGCCTACAGTCCCAGGCCAGGGGTCTTCCCATCAGAATGCCTTCCCCATTTGTTTTCCCTGAATTGCATCTTGAACCAGCATAAAAAGACTCTGCAAGAACTTCAAAAGCAATCACATGCCTAGGAAGTTCAAGCATAAGCCTCCACATAATTGCTAGATGGGAAAATCACCTCCAATGAAAATTGCTTTACAGATTCTGCTTCAATTGCCATTTATCATAAACTGAGTTTGATGACAGCCTTCTAACTCTCAGAACACTGAAATTTCTTTTCTTCACTTGCACTGAAAGAACCCTTTGGAGTGCTCTGAAAGGTACTAAGATTACCTACTCAAGAAACAAAAGCTACAGTTCAGCCATAGGAAGTAAAACCACACATGATGGTCATGCAAGCCTTTGCTTTGCACTCCTTGCTAACATGGGTGAAAACTGAACCAAGGGCAGGATCTGAGAGGACTCTTCTTAGGATAGGAGATATCCAGCCTTGGATGGCATCACCCCAGTCATCACCAGCCTGGGGGAGCACAAGTCAAGTGACACAGATTTATGCTCTGAGGTCTACGGATAAACAATATGCCTGGAACTGGGGATGCACTACGTATTTTAGACAGGCCATCTTAATTACTGTTCTATCTCCAGGTAAGAAGTGTTATACCACCATCTGAGGAAGGGAGGATACTGTATATATAAGCATTCTCAGATTGCAAGACACCACCTTCTAAGACACTTCAGCGCCACCAGGTGTCCTGGGAAACCTTCAGACCAGCCTTAGCCACACATGATCTTTGCAGGTTTGGGAAACCTCAGGACCATTACCTTTCCCTTGACCATTTGCTCCATGTTGGATGACAGATCATCCACTTCCATCTTCAGCTCACTTTTCTCCTTTTCCAGTTTCTGCTTGACCCGCTGCAGGTTGTCCAGTTGCTCCCCCATCTCAGCCACACTGTCTGCATGCTTCTTCCTCAGGGTGGCAGCTGTGGCCTCGTAGTGCAGTGTGGCCTCCTCAAGGTCCCGCCGCAGTTTCAGAAACTCTGCCTCACGTTTCTTGTTCATCTCCAGCTGGGCAGCTGTGGCTCCCCCAGCCTCCTCAAGTCGCTCACTTAGTTCCTCCAGCTCTCGGGACAAATCAGATCTCTGCTTTTCCACCTTGGCTCGAGCAGCTCTTTCTGCTTCCAACTCCTCTTCTAGTTCTTCTATACGAGCCTACCAAAGAGACATGAGCACCTTTGGTTCACTTTCAAAATTATTCCCATTGAAATACCTTGAAGCACCTTACAAAAATCTTAAACCCTCTGCCAGCCTACACTTTAAAACACAGATGGAAGGACAGCATCTTGGCTATTTGTGCCAATAAATCTGATCTTGAGCTAGAGTAAGAATGATGAATCATATCTTTCTTGCAGTAGATTACCCTCCAAGTTTGAGCTTGAGACATTTAGGCCAGGTGCATTGACCTTATACTGATGTACTTGACATTCATTTGAAGTACATGAGAGAAATTACTTGATAGTAGGAGTAGCAGCAACAAATTGGCATTGAAGGGGATGGACTCTTTGTTCCCATTTTAAGAGCTCTGTGACTGAAGTAACCTCTCTCTAAGAGTGTTAAAACAGGATTTCAATTACAACAGTGTGTAGAATTGCATGAATAATGAATATTCATTGGGAGTAGTCTTTCATATGAAACAGTTCTTTTGACCAATCTACACTTCATGTCCAAGTTCTGCAAATGTTCTTCATTTACAAAAAAGCAGATCTGATGTTTTGGGTTAAGACATTTTGGTTTGACTGTGCTGTGACTTTCTTTGGTCTTTTAATTTCTGTTGAAAATTTTCTGTGTATTTGAGCCCTTCCCCTAAATTTCAGATCCATCCTTATCACTGCTGAACTCTTCCCCAGCATCCACCCTCAGCTCCATGGTTTGGAACAATGCTATTTGCTTAAAACAAAACACTAAAGCCTTTTTAGCCTTGCCTGAAACCACTAGCATTCTGTGGTCATATGTCCTGATACTGTGAAGGAACCACCATAGAACAAGCATCTTGGGGGGAAAAAGGATCAGTCTGGGAAGCTGTGGATTTGTACTTTGGGTCTCAAAGCTGAGCTGCTTATCTTAGGATATATGAGAAAGAAATAAGCTAACCTGAAGCTCCTTGATCTTCTTTTGCAGCTGCATTACTATAGCTTGTTCATCTTCTATCTTGGAATTCAGCTGGCTCATTTCAAATTCTTTCCTGCCATGGAAAGGAAAACCAGACAGTCACAATTTTGCCTGTAGCTTCAAGTTAGCTTTTTGCAATATTTAAAGAATTGTTCAATAAAACTTCTAATGCGTCTAAAAATGAAAGCAATCCTCATGTACCACTATTTGCATGAAAACACATCTTTCTCTGAGCAGTGGTTTCCAAGTCAAGACTCTGCATGTATTTGTGCAATTACAATTCTGGTTCTTTGTATCATACAAAAATAGCATTATTTTCAGACTCAATGGAAAAATATGTTTAACAGTCAGGTCTTTCAACAATACTGCCATACCTAGTTAGGATGGACAACTTTTTAGAGACTTGCTTCAGCTTTCTCCTCTAAGCAGTGAAAAATATAAATAACTCTTTTTTTTTTTTTTTAATTAAAAATGCTGGAAATAGTAATGAATTCTAATATTTCAGGTAAACAATGCAAGGGTGATTTTCCCTCCCTCCCTGAGAGAGTATACACACACTCTCCTCATGGAATATCCTTCTAGCCACCATCAAAGCAGGATAACATACTTGAAGGCTCTGAAATGACAGTGGTAACTCCACTGCTTTATTTTGTACAGCAGCATCAGTCTCTTACTTTTTAAGCTTTTCTTCCATCTGCAGCTTATCGTTCTCCAAATCCATGACACTCTCTTGAGTCAGCTTCAAATCCCCTTCTAGTTTGCGTTTTGCCCTTTCCAGATCCATCCTCACTTTCTTCTCTTGTTCAAGTGAGCCCTCAAGCTTTAGGGACAAAGTCACTTATTAAATATATTGAATGCAGATGGTTTACAACAGCCAGATGTACGCTGAGCCCAGCTTCGTGCTGAGCTATAGCAAGTTGCAAAGAATAAAAAGCTGAAGTACAAGCATCCCATGTTACCTTTTTTGTTTTCTAGAAGCCAGTGGGTATACGGGCTAAAAAAATATAGCATAAGGGTTAGCCCCCATTTTACATTTGTGTAAGCATTACAGTTCTCTTGGTGGCAAAGTTCACTTTGACTTCATGCCAGTTACCTCGCAAATGCAAACATAGTATATTTTCCCTTGTCAACACACTCCTTTCAAAGGCTGAACTACACAGATAGTTTTATGGTGTTCCTGTAATTATACCTATTACAGACAGTGCAAGGACTGTATTTCTAACTCGGTGATAATTTCTAAAAATTATAGGAATACATTTCAAAGCTTTGCAACATTTCAGAGTCATGAAAACTGTAAGTTTAACCCTGCAGAAACATGAAGGCAGAACCAGCTTACATCATCCACTTGCTGTTCCAGTTTCACTTTAGCTTTGCTCAGTGTGTTGACCTTGTCCTCCTCTGCTTGTAGGTCATCCAGAACCTGCTGATGAGCTTCCTGCAAGGACTTTTTTTCCTTAGTAAGTTTGCTGATATTCTCATCAAGAGTCGCCATTTCTTCTGTCAGATTTTTGACCTGTGTGAGAAAGGAAGATGTATTTGTAAGACTTTTAAACAAGTGTTTATCATAATCTGGTTCAAATGACTGTCTCTGCCAAATTTTTATGCAGGAAGACAATGGAAAGATAGGGATTTCTCCCCACACTCATCCCCATGTGGCTTTTTGAGTGAAATTGCCATTAAGGGAGCCAATGTGTGCCAGTTCTTGTGTAAGTTTAGTACATTCTTTCAAATGTACTAAATTATTTTCAAGTTTCACTCCCATTTTGGTGGACTCCAGCTTCTGATTCTCTCTGGGAAAAGTAGGAGATGAGCTTTAAGTTTACAGGCTCTAAGAAATAGAGCTGGAAGAACTTGTGGTTACAGCAGAAAATTTTTTACTTAAAAATACCCAAACTAGATCTAATTCTTTAGCTTAAGTGTAGCAAAACTCACTTCAGAAAAAGGGAAACTGAGGCTCAGAGTTAATTTTTTTTCTTCATAAAGCCAAATAACTCTCTATATACTGATCCTTCAGTGTGTAACAGACAGCGTAAAACCATCAGAAGGCCAGTAGCTCTTGTCAAAAAAGTAATCCATGCCCAATCTCTTTTGAATATATGGTGAAGTTCCAGAAGTACCTTGTTTTCAGTAGCATGCTTCTCTTTCTCTACTTTTGCAAGTGTTATTTCAAGATCATCAATATCTTTCTTGAGCTCAGAGCACTCATCTTCCAATTTTCTCTTCTTAGAAGTAAGCTCAGAATTCATCTCTTCCTCGTCCTCAACTCGCTCTGTCAGTTCTTTGACTTTGGCCTCCAGCTGAATCTTGGATTTAATCAACAAGTCGCATCGTTCCTCAGCATCTGCCAGAGTGTCTTGCTCCTGGTGTGGCACAAGAAAGAGGACAGCAATGATTGACTGGCCTTTTTTCTTCCTCGCTTGTCCGCTATCCTCTAAGTGGTCAGAGAGCATGATCCAGTACTACAGAACAGCATAAGGAAAATTTTCTACTCCTGATTTCTTAAGACAAGACCAACAAGTAATTAATGGAGCAGGATGCAACAGTCATGAGCATGAGTAGTCCCATATAAAACTATTTCCATATCTCACATAGACATTGCCTTGTTGGACCTGCTAAGATTTGCATTGCTAGCCTATCTAGTGATATGCTAGAATATGAGAATTTATATCTACTCTATTTTTTTGCAAGACTGACAAGACCAACAGCTTATTTTAACTGAATTGCACTAACAGTCCTTGGGTTTCAAAGAATATCTAATATATGAATACATGTGTCTACTCACAGCTTGGAGCTGGAGAAGCAAATCATTTTTTTCCTGAACTAGAGAGACTTGTTTTTCTTCAAGTTCCTTTCTCCTGGCTTCAGATTTTTCCAGGGCCTCCTTCAGTTTCAAGAACTCTTCCTTCATATTGGCCATCTCCTTTTCAGTTTCTGCAGACTTCAGAAGAGGTTTGATCTTAAAGAAAAGCTTCATCCAGGGCCAGTTCTTCACAGCCATAAAAGCACGGATGTTCCACTGAATTACAAGAAGGGCATCCCTGGTTTGAGAAGAAAACAAGCAAAATTCTCTAAAGCTTAGCCGGAATTGAGAAAGTGAGATTTTTTTTTTTCATTCTCAGTTTTGTGGCCTTGTTCTCAGTAATATTAGGAACTTGTACTAGGTTCCAAGATATACGAAAAACTTCCTATTCCATGATCTTCATGGACATGAAAAATTTCCAAATCTGATTTTTACCAGAGCTGCAGGCAACTAATATACAGTTGCCATTATTTTCATCATACACCCACTTTAAACCTTACATTTAGGGTTAGCTACAGCCTTAGGGAATGTAATAATGGCTCTATTCAACATATAATTAAATGGTAATGACTGTTACCCACTAAGATTTAAGGGGATGCCTTCATACCTGCGCTCCACTATCTTCTGAAACTCAATCCGCATCAGTCTTCCACGTGCTCTTGCCTGGATCATTGTTAAGATTTTCGCAAGTCTCTCATCCCTCATTTCTTCTAGATGTCCCAAGAGACCAGCCTTGAAGAACACCTGGTACATGCACAGATGTCATTTCACCATAATGAATTTTTTTATTCCAGAGTTGCACTGACCTTATTGATATCATTCAGAAGAATGGTATTTTTATTATGACAACATTATAAAGTAAAAAAGTATAGAGGACCAAATACTACTTGCATCAGGGACTGTACTGTACAGTTCCCAAGTTGTCTTAAAACTGGGTCTCATCTCTCCAGTTTTGAGTAGGCCACGCTATTTTATTGGCACATTTTTATTGCCACAGTACTTTTCATCTGTGACAGAGTTGAAAACAGGTCAGCTGAACCACAGCTGCCAGCTCCCAGAGATCCCTGCTAATGGAATCGTGTCACAATTACACATGGCCTCATTTCAAAAGCTGCAGCTGATTTTGTGGTCCATATATGTTTGAGTGTACCTATATTATATTAAATAAGGTATTGTTTTACTTGGGGGCATAGAGCATCAGCTGCTGCTGTGCCCACTTCCACTGTTGCTGTAATAAAAGCTTTGTGGGGGCTTGAGCCAGAGAAATAAAATTCCTCTAGCACAGCTTAAAAATTAATATAACTTTGCTGCTATATTGCTGGTTCCTTGTATTATTAACTCTTCACTAATCGCCACCACCAGAAATTGCATAATGTCCTACTCTGCAAATCAGATAGTAGATCCAATACTTTTCTCTTTATGTGAGCAGTGATGGTCTTTTCTGTTTACCTTAGTGTGTCCAAAACGATATTGGTTATGGTCAACATCTAAAGATGCCAGGAGTTTTTCTGCAGCTTTTCTGCTATCCACAAATGTATCCTCTGGGATTGCCCCTGGATTCAGGATGCGGTACCTGTTAATAACAGATGAGTAAAATTGACCTAGATTCTGCTTCTTCTTTTTTTTTTTTTCTTTTTACCACCTAAAACTTAATGAAACTAAAATAAAAAATCACCTAGGGTAATTTCCTACTTTGCATCTATAGAGACACAAGTGAGAGCAGAATTCCCCTTTCCATGTTCTGTCAAACTGAATGGATAATAAACTTGAAAGGAATAATATACCTCAAATTAAAATGAGAGGACATGTTTTGCTTATTTTGACTGATGGGTTAGGACAGGAGACAACACAGCTCTGCATTACCTTTGTTTAAAGTCAGCGTAAAGCACCCTGTTTGGGAAACCCTTACGGCAAATGCGGATGCCTTCCAGGACACCATTACAGCGGAGCTGATGCAAGACAAGGAAAGCATCCATTTCACCTACGGGGAAAAACAAGGCTAAATTAAAAGGAGCTTCTCCATAGGGCTTATCTTGATTTCACTGGTGGAACTGGAAAATGTGAGATATCATCTCCCGAAAAAGCAACACCATTGAGTAAGGTGAACAACACAGACAGTATTTAAGTACAGTCTGGTGACTTGAAAGTAAATATTGGAATGACATAGATCAAGTATACTAAAATTTTAAGACTGTTGTGTTTTCCATACCTGGAGTTTTTGATTCATTGGGGATAATGCATCGTACAAAGTGAGGGGCTGTAGATTTTAGATTAGTCATCAGCTTATTTAAATTTTCCTAGAACAGACATATTAAAAACACAATTAGCTTTAGCAGTTTAGTGGAATTTTCATCAATTATTTCTTTGTTGTTAAGTTCATTAAAGTAATCTCTCTAAATAGTCTCCAGCAAAATGGTAAGTTTACCAAAAATATTACAGAGAAATGTGATCAAATAAACCAAAATATGAATTAACTTCATTATAGGAATCCACATCAGTTTTAGCAAAATCTTAAGAAGACACATGTTTTACTTAGAACCCCAGAAATATCAGTAACAAGATGACCAGTAAGCAAGATGCAGTATCATCCTGACGAGCATTTCTGTAAAGCCACCTGCATTTTTGCCTAGTCACTTCCCTTCTCAGTGAAGACAGTTCACCTTTCCCATCTGTTCCTTGTAAAAGCTAGGCTTCTGTCCTACTGCTCAAACGTTTTCCCTTTATTGATCTTAACCAGACACCTCCTGGGCAGGCAGCAGGCTAACTCAGAAGCAGCCAACCATTCAGTGCCTACCAGGGATCACCAAGCTCTGCGGAAAGTCTTTTGTCTAGTATGCAGAAAATGGAGACTGTTAGAGGTGGAATAATAGCTGTGTCACCAGCACAACTTTCAAACTGAAAATTTCTCATGCGCCAGTCAGGACAACAAATGAGACAATCTGATCCGAGTACTGAGCAGCTCCTTGTGTGCTGGAAAGCAGGCTTCTATTTGTGGGTTATTGAATTACTGAGTGATCCTTCAACTATTTTTACACTTCTTCAGCTGGTAAAATGCAGCTCTCAGTTTCCCATGAGAAGTACTTCCAAACAAGATAAAATGACATGACAGATGACAGATAACAACTTCTTTCCCTGCCTGGGGTTTTCCTACATTGGAACTTCCTCAACGCTACCCAGAATAAATTGTATTAATGGTAAATTAAAGCTCCCATTTTTCCCCAGGTATGAACCTAATGACACCTTCCATCAGAAGCATATGCCAGTCCCAGTTGAAGGGAATTATTCCCCAAAAAAGGGGCCCTATGCCACTCCATTCAACAACTTTTGTTCTCTATGACTGCTCTGTCCCTAGGATCCAATTACAAAGAGCAATCAGACAGGGAATAGCAAATTACTTGCAATCAGTTCCTGTTCCACGGACATGCATGAAGCAATAAGTGATAAAGGTTGTTCACAAGATTTTGTGATACTTTCTCAAATAAAATTGAAAACACTTCATCTCCTGGATGTTCAAAGAAGATAAAATGGAGCAGCCCCTCACATGTGTAGTTTTAATAACAATATATTCACTTAGCCAAGGGCAATAACCCAAGCCTAGAATAAAATTCTGATGTTGGATTTCAAGTTTTTTTTGTCCAATCAATCCTTAACATTCCTCTTCAATGTACTGTCATAACTCAAACCGTCACGTGAGGAGAGGTAAACAAACCTTGTGCAATGAGGACACCGTTTGAAAAGAAGCACCTTTCTTGCGTTTCTTTTCTCCACCCTGGTCAGCTAATTAAAAAAAAAAAAAAAAGAAAAGAAATAAATAAAAAATTACAATCTGTATCTTAGTCAGGGCTACAGGCAGGGCATAGGAGACAGACTGTTTCAATAGTACAACTTCCTTTGAATGAAAAGCATAGCTAATGACCTTATGGCTCCGATTGCTCAAGTATTATAGAAAACATTCTGAACATCAAATGTGATGTATAACAAGTTGCACCTCTCTGTCCATGCTTAGGATTTTTGTCACAGACCACTGTAATCTTTCTGGATCGCATTTGCATTTCAGATCTATACAACATCACTTGTTATTCAGAAAGGCCATAAATATGAAAAGGGCAGAAAAGTAACTTTTAACAAAATGGAGTCACCTGTAGTTCATTAGAAAGCCTATAAGCTTGGGTGAGATGAAGAAAAGTAATGCTTAGGGAAAATTTATACTTTACATTGTACTGTATAGACACTGATTCTTGTGCCCACTATGCAGTCACTGAACTTGAGCAAATATTTGTCCAGAATAGAGGGAAATTAATATTTATTTTGTAATTTTAGATATGGTAGCTTTGCATCCCCTGAACCTTGCTTAAAGCTTCAGAGTCAAAATCATTCAGATCCTCCAAAGGAGTGCTAGTTTCTGACATGACCTTTATGAAGTTTCAGAGGAGCCCAAACATGACCCAGAAATGTACGACAATCGCTGCAGCTTTCTAAACACTGGACCATTAGATCATTCCCAGGAGGTCTGGCATTCTGTCACCTGTCAACAGCAGTCAGCATAAAAGGAGAAGTGAAGAGTGCAATGTGCTTGATGCAATTATCCACAGCCTTTCCCCTTTTGAAAGTGACACTGCTGAGACTGGAAGAAGCTAATCTGGACAGGCTGTTCTTTTCTCCTGACACTAAGGAAAAGCAAGGTAGTATTCTGACTGACAGGAATGTCCACAGGCAAATAGGCAGTTGGTAACTTGCAAGAATTTGCTAGTGGCAGGTTTTTTATTATTTACATTCAGCTCCATCTCTTATTCACATTACAAAATCTGCAGCCTGCTTGCTTCCTCAGAAAGGTTCTTACGATTCATGACAACCACATCTGTAGAAATGGGGTTACTAATAAATAGGCTGTAAGTGATTGCAACTTCAGGACATAAAAGCTACATCTTTGTAATGAAATCCAGTCTTGTTTACTTAAGATCAATTTTCTGGATGCTTGCTACTTGCCTTCTCAGAAATAAAACAATTCTGTGTAATGCATACATCTTAAATACATTCTCAGATATACATTAGTCTTGTTAATAGCAAAAAAAACCTCTCACAACCCAGCAAGCCAAAAAGGAACGCCTGTTGGCAAAATCATCTATTTTGGCCAACGAGGAATGGTGTTCAGGTACCTTCACTGTCTATTTGCCACTAATCCAAGAAAATATTCCCAAACTCTCTCTTAAACTTTGCATTTCTTACTTAATTCAGGGTGGCTAGCAAGGAGGACTACAGTGTGGGTAACAAGAGCTCTTCTTGTTCATGGGTATTTATGTACAGTTTTTTGTGCAGCAACACTTGCATCCTCAAACTCCCACCGGAGCGTTCACAACACACAGATTTCCTTGCCAAAAATGCTCAGAGGTATTAGGCACTCAAACTGGCTGAGTTAATGGCCTCCTTGTATAACAGGCAAACTCCTACAGATGCTGTGCATATCTAAATAATTAGTCACTGCCTCATTTAGAATTGAGACAATTGCAGTTGAGAGGGTTGTTTTGTTTCTGAAATTCATTGCCAAGCACACATCCCAGAAATGAAAGAAAACCCATGTGAGCTGATTCTGCTTACCACTGTCAGCGCCAACGTAGCTTTCAAACAAGCTTGCCAGGAGTTTGTTGGATGATTTTTGGAAAATACCAACTACTGTTTCATTAAGTGGGTCTTTGTTCTTCTCAAGCCACCCAATGATGTTATAGGGAACCTACAGCAAGACATTGAAAACAAACCAGAGATTGAAAATGTTCCTCTTCAGAGCAGCCAGTAGTCCTTTATGGTTTGCCTTGAAATCAGTGACCTTTTGTGAAGTGCTTCTCTCAGGGCAGTACCAGCCATCCAATTTTTCATCACTTCCCCTCCAATCCTCTGCTTCCTAATTCCCAAGTCTCTCTTCCTAATAATTATCTTCTGAATCCTGCACACCCCTTCCAAACTACCTGGTTCCCACATCTTCTAATGGACTCCATGTGATTTGCTGTAGAGATAACCACATGTTATCAGTGTTCCAGGAAGCCTATAAAATGTGCAAGGAATAATTTTGCTTCACAATAGCAGGCTACAGTGGAGTAATCAAGATTTTCTGACAGAAATTTAATCATTAAAATGAAATCTAACTCCTGGACTGTGCCACAGCTCTTAGTGGAAAAATATGTTCCATTATTAGTACCACAAGGGGACAGAAATTCTAATTTTTTTGTCAAATACATTAACAATAAAGAGTAAGATGGGCATTATTTTTCTTAATACATACAAAATTAGCTTAATATTTAATTAGAATTTGAAATTAACAGCATCAAGTAGGTTCCAGCTCAGCTGTGCTGAGGCTTCATATCGACTTTAGCTGGATAACAGATTTCCTGTGTCCTGCTCAAATTCTTGTTTTTTGATCTGAAAACAGAGCTTTGAAATCTGGCACAGTTTTGGCTCAGGTATCACAGTACTGGATTGTATTCCCTTTCACCTATTCATCATCAGACCTGTTAACTAAACCTTCACAGCAGAATTAACCACATTGCTCTTGGCTAGCTTGACACATTGGTCCTAACATGAGTAAAAAGTGATGCCAAATCTTTAAAAAAAAAAAAAATCCCTGAAAGTTAGGCAGAAATTACTCAGTTCATTTGTACAGAGAACCAATATGGAAAGTTAGATGCTGCTACTAGTTAATCACTGCTCTGCGTCTGATTGTCAGAAAAGTGATAAAGGCAAGGCATGTTTTTAGCAAAAGCACTATTAACCTTCCTCAGCTTGTTTCGTTTTATTTGTGTATCCAAGGATCAGATGTCCTGGAGTCTGGTGGCATCTTACTGTATTGTAATACTTGTGCAGAGAGAGTAGATGTCTGCTTTTACTCCTCACTGCTCCTTTCTTCCCCTCTTCATCGTTACCACCCTCCCCTGTTGCACACTATGGGCTCAACTCCACCTGGAAGACCCCTAATACAAAGTCTATCTGCCAGCAGGGCAACTTACTGCACCAGCATAATGAAGAAGTTCAAAGTGAGCTTCATATTTCCTTTTCTTATCAGGCCTGGGCTTCTGCAAGTTAGGTGACTTGCCAAGATGATTGTCGTAGAGTTTGGCTTTGAATGTCATATCTGTAGCTTTTGGGAACATACATTCCTCTTCAAGGATAGACAGGATTCCCAATGGCTGTGGATTTAAGAACATCTTTGTTGGAAAATGCTTAGGCTACTTGATTTCAGTAGCTGTGCAGCCTTTAAGTTTGATCTGATGGAATTTTAATCCTGCAGAATTTCTTCTCGTCCCGAGGAGGAAGCCTTTGACTATTTTGTTAAAATAGTAACCACACCTTTGACCATTCAGTATGTCACCTCTGCCTTAGGACGCTTTATGATGACTTCCAAAAAGGGTTTGGTTTACCTTTCAAGGCAGGTGGACCAACTAGCATTTTACTATATATATTTATTTCCTAGCACTGGACAGATTGTTTGGGGGACTAGGATCATGTGCAGATATTTTACCCCATGCTGGGGAAACAGTTAGAGGGAAGCAATAGTTCCAGGCTGGGAAGATCATTAAGGACTTTGCCCATCAACATGTAAAGTAAGAAACAGGAGCCTCACAGGGACAGGTACAGGACACATTAACTGAAACTCATTATTTGCCCTGAAAAGCTGACAAGTAAGTTTGATGTTAGGCGTATGTGGAACAAAGAAAATGGAAGAGAAGTAGGGATAGAGAAAAAATTAAAAAACAAGAAAAATTATACAGTCATGTAAATTAAGAGTTAGAGCTTGTGGTTACTGTTGCCTCCATAAGGTAAAGTTATGGAGGTCAAGCCAAGTAGCCACAAATGCTACTAATACTGATTTTCCTTTGATTCTGTATTGCCTGTAGAAAGGCAAGAAACTTGTTCTGCTGTTTAACCTCTTCTGTTCACTGGGATGTAAGAACATCTTCAAGGGACCATCACGAATAAAACCAATTCAGTAAATACACCTTAGCACTCCTGTACATACCTTCTCAATCAGATCAATGCAGGCCTGCAAGTCCATGCCAAAATCAATAAATACCCAATCAATGCCTTCCTTCTTATACTCTTCTTGTTCCAGGACAAACATGTGATGATTGAAAAACTGTTGCAGTTTCTCATTAGTGTAGTTGATGCAGAGCTGCTCAAAGCTGTTAAACTGCAAAAGGAGATACGAAAGAAGCAGTTAGCTAGGGTAAGTCCTGGTAGAACATCAAGAAGGAAACTGTTTACATCTAAAACCTTCTAAACAGTAACTGGTTGAGAAACTACTGAGCATAACACTGAAGGCAAAGGAGAGGGGAATAAAGTAGCAGGCTGCTGGCTGCCTCTGAAGTGTGAGGATGTCCAGATTTGTTCAAGTCTCTCAGGATGCATGAGAGACTTTCCTCCAGCAGCATGCCAGACCAGTCCTGTAAAGCAGAGCCAATGTGCTCTTTGCTCTGCTGCATAGAGAGAGCAACACATAGCAGCAACATCATTAAGTACTTGTCTTCAGGAATGGATTCTGAGAAACAGAAGTTGTGACGTGCTTTTCTCACATACTCTTGTTGACAATGATGATAGAATCACAGAGTAGCCCAGATTGGAAGGGATCTTGAAAGATCCAACCTTTTGTGGGAGAGGGAGCCTGGATAAGATTGTCTAGCACCCTGTCTAGCATTTTGGAAGACCTCCAGTGATGGGGGCTCTACCATGTCCCTGGGGAGGTTGTTCCCTGGTTGATTGTTCTCACTGTAAAAAATGTCTGTCTTTTATTGAGATGAAGATATATCTCCTATATTGAGATACAAAGAGGAAGAAATATCATACCCTATAAAACATGCTCTCTCTAAAGAGGACGAGTGGGAAAACTCCCAAAACACAACCCAAAGAACATGAGATGTTGTCTTTGCTAAAGGTTGCCACCTTCTTCCTCCCCAGAAAATATCAGCATGTCCATCTGTGCTAAATGGTGAGTGTTTTCTGTATCTATTAATAGAAAAATCACGTAGAATCATATATACTCTTTGCTTTACAACTTTTTCAACACTTTGTTTTCTGTTCCTTTAGAAAAAGAAATACACACCCAAGAGCTATCACTCAGTATCTTTTATGTCCTTCCACTAATTCCTCACATATTAATACTCACATCAAAGATTTCAAACCCAGCAATATCCAGGACGCCAATGAAGAACTGTCTTGGCAGCTTAGTGTCCAAGGTCTTGTTGATACGGACCACCAGCCACTTGAACATTCGATCATACACTGCCTTAGATAAGGCACCAACAGCATACAAAACCTAAAACACATGTTTCAAAATAACACTGAGAGGAATAGAATTCAGTGGGGAACACAAGGATTTCAGTGCAGTATCCAATTTCAATCCCTATGTATGGTTTAAATGAAATTTCACCATGATTCTCATAATCACGAAGGCATACTTGATACAACACCCAGCTTCTCCCATTATCTGTGCTGACTTTTCTTCAGATTTTGGTCATGTATATGCATGTACACTAACGCATACATAAAGTGCTAGTAAAGTGCCTCTTGGGAAACAGCTGAACAGTGAGTTGCAACTGTTTTAATCCCTTACATTGCTGCGGAATTTAGGTACCGCAAAGTTCATGGGCTGGATGCCAGCCGTGATGTCTAGAGCTGCTGCTGGAATAGAGGATGTCTGTGGCCAATTTTCTTATTGCCACTTGCTTCTAATTTTTGAGGGATGGTACAGCATATGCAGGTGGTAGGAAAAGTCTGTCAAAAGTCTCTTTAGCCTATGTGTGACTGCACCCGTAGGACAGACCTCTTTCCAGCAGTTTTCTAGTTTTTGAGACTGTACCACAGCCTGTCTTTAAACAACAATTTTCATTGTAACCAAATTGCTGCAGTATCTTCTACACTTGTGCAATACTGCTAGCAGTACTAACCCAAGGGCTTTTGTTTCCTAAATTAAGAGATACCTTTAAGTGGATATTGCCTTTAGCTGATTGAGGTCACACAGAGCTTGAAATTACATGAATAATGAATGAGTGATGAGTGAATAAATTATCCATGACTCAACTCTTCTAGGTAACTACTCTCATCCAGAATTAGATATCAACCCCCCTGTGGTTTTACTGCACCTGGTTTCCTGGAGTGGCTGCTACTAACACATCAGAAAAACAATCCTATCAAAGACAGTGCTGGCCACTGTTCCTTTGTCAGTCTTTACCTGTTTCCTGCACCTCACTGTCTATTACCTCAGGTCTGGGGATATAAAATGAGAACAACTCCTAGAGGTACACGTTAAGATTTCTAGCAGCTGTCTGTGCCTCTGAGATGTTACAGGTAAATCCTCAAGGCTTGCGGGACAAGTATCCAAATACCCTAAGAGCTTCTCCTTACCTGTTCAACACTTTGACCTTTGGTCACATACTCATTGCCAACCTTCACTCTCGGGTGCAATAAACCCTTAATCAAATCAGAGGAGTTGATTCCCATTAGGTAGGCAGCTTTGTCAGCACCTGATCAAAAGACACAAGGTTTCAACTGGCTTTGAACTGCTACATGGAACCATGCTTAGCCAATAAAAAAATACTTAGTGCATCAACTTCCAAAGAGAAACTGGATAAAGACTTTTCCTCTTAATGCTTTGTGCTAGGTGTGTCTGTACTCTCCCTTGCGGTGGAGAAGGTCATCTACCCACCTTAGACACCAATTGTGGCAAGACTCACACTTGAGAAACTCTTCAGCTATAGGGGAAAGAACCTATCTCCACACTGGTTATAGACAGTTTCAAGGGCAAGAGAAGTATAGAAGCAAGCAAGACCTGAAGACATGGAAGAGAAAGCTAAGGCAACAATTTTTTACAACCATTTTGTTCAAATGGTCACAAAACTGGAATGTCATTGCATTACCCTGGCTGTGTCTATTCACCTTCTACTAAGTAATGTTACCCACCACTGAACAAGCCACTGCTACAAATAAAGCACAGCGCTCTTGGCTGAGCAGGAGCTACACTGCATAAGATCAAAGCAAACAGGCTGCTTCTTCCTCTACACAGTGCATGATACATGCCAGATTTTTGAAAGTATGCAGTAATTTTTGGTGTTATTCTTACTTTCAGTGCCATCAGCCTCTGCTTGCTCTTCTCTGGGTCTTTGTTTGAATTTCATGTTCCCAAAGTGCATGATAGCACCTGTGAGCTTGTAGGAGCCAGACTTCTCATCAGGCACAAATCCCAAGATGTCCATGGCTTGCTGTGAAAAGGAAACACAGATATTTTGTCACTTCCCTATTAGAAAGCAATGGCATTTTGCAGCCCTGCAATCTATCTTTGCATGGCAGCTCTTACTAACCTGCCAAGGGGAGTTATCTCACAAAGCAGCAACTGGAACAGCATGAAGACCCAGCAGTGACTGGGGAGAAGGAAGAGAGCTCCCTCTACCATGCATATTATATATTGAAATTATAGGAATATCATGCCTGTGGGCATTACCTGGAGTAAGGTCAGATTCAAAAGTCTAATAGTTTATCAGGCCTCATGCTTCACAGTATGAATGCAATTTAGACCCATTTCTACTTTTGCGTCAGTCCAATGGTTTCAGTGACAGAAGTTAGGCTCCTGCCAGCATTTTCCCTCCCCACATGCACCTAATCTATGCAGCACAAAGTCAAATCAATACAAGCTTACATCCGTTGCCAACAATTCTTCTCCATCATCCAAGTTGTCCACTGTTACTACTCCTTGGGAGCAAAAGTGGTAGTCATATGGGTTGGTAGATACCAGTAGCATATCTGTAAAAGAACCGCCAAGGTCAAAACTGCCATCCATTCAGGATATTAAAAAAAAAAAAAAAAGAGCTTGAAAGATCAACTCTGAGATACATTTATCTCTGCACAACTATGTGTAAAGATTTTTTCTGTTTTTATTTTGTTTTGTTTACAGCTGCAGGGTGGCAACCAACTCTCTCCTTCTGCTATTCCAGTCTGAAGACCAAGATTTAGAGAGAGTATGACTAAAAATAATGTGGGAATACTACATAAACATCTATTAAGCATGTTTTCCACTATCCTGATTCCTGTAATTTCCTGTGTACCCATACTTTCTGCCTTGCATACCTGTAGGGGTATAAATCCCATCTAGCTACAAAGGATAAAAAGATTTTTGTATTATCCAAGACAGAGACAATGAGCATGGTTCCCCTCTTTTATAACAGACTCACAAAACAATGACTTCCAGGACTCCTTGCATGTGATAGTTGACTCTTGATGAACAAAAGTCTAAATATGTCTCTCAGTTTCTCTCCTCTTTCCTTTTCCTTCACATCAAAACCTCAAAAATATAAAGTTGCTTTCCGAAATTCTGTCTCCAAAACTACAGGGAGAGTCCTGCTTCCCTAAATCTACAGAAAGTTTCACCCACATTCAGTAGACCAAGGTTTTGTTAGATTTCAGTCTTTTATATGCATACACACATACCTACATGTCTACATAGGTATGTAAATATATACATGGCTATCAATATATGCATATACAAAGTCATATTCTCTCTCTGTGTTACTTTGCTATGTAGGCACTATGTTATGTATTCATTTACCTACATTTATTTTTTTTTATGTATACTTATCTATATTTAGATATGTATGTGTTTATGTACAAATGTATACATTTCCTGTCTACAAAACAGAAGTCCCCATTGGTTTCAGCCTCTTCAAGAGCCTACAGACACACTCCTGCTGGCCAGAAAGGGGTGTGTTGTTGTAGAGTACACAGACAGACAGTTTATGAGAAAGGGCATATTTTTCCAGCAAAAGGATTCACACAGGAATCTCAGTGCAATGCTTCCTTGAAATCTTTCCCGTAATCGTCATTAATTAGGCCACGTAAAAGCTAAGAGGGTTAGAGACTTGCCCACACACTCTCAGGATAATGAGACTTCAAACCAGATTATTATTGCTATAGTTTAGTAGCAGTTTAGTGCAGCAATAAAGTGACTCTTCGATGTATTTTATAAAGTGTTTCTTCAGAGCACAAATTAAAGTCAGCAAACCACATCTCTTCAATAACTCCTGAAGGCTTTATTCAAAGCATTAGGAGATGGGAGCAGAGAGACCTCACATGCTCTCTGCTCATCCCCAGCAGGTCTATGGGACTGCATTCAGCCAGGGAAAATATCACGCAACCAGTGGCAGGCAGCTTTGCATATTCTGCCTTGCTACAGAACATGCTAGGATGTCAGTTTTGGCACTTGGGGCAGAGAGAAGGAACTAGATTTTCTTCATGGATTTATAAGCAGATCTCCTCATATGTGAAAATCTGGATAATTAAAGTTTTATCACCACAAATGCTTTTGAGTGCGTAGCATTTTCCAGGTGTTTCGAAACCTTGGATTACACAAATGCATAGTAACATTTTTTGCCTTTATAAAGCTATGTTTTAAAAGTCCTGTTTGAGTCTCATTCCCTTAATCTAATTGGCAATATCACTTCACTTTATAGGGTACCTGCATCTGTATACCACAGAAAAATGGTCTCTGATGCTGCCATTGGAACAGCCTCTTTAAAAGATAGTATTTTACAGTGGAAGCTCAATTTTCTCAAGAGGAAGCATAAGGGCCTTTCTGAAGACAGGTTTGCCCCCTGCCCCCTCCTCAGCCACTGTCTATACAGCTAAAAGTTGGTTCTTAAAATCTGTAGATCCATGTAATGCTTACCCAGTAACTCTGGTTTCTTTCCTGACAGGATTTGGTAGAAGATGTGATAGTCTCTTTCACCTGGTTGCTGGAAAATCACTCGGGATTTCTCCAATAAATCTGGTTGCACAAGGAGAAATTCAGTGAGAAAGGCTCGCTGAGCTTTCAGATGAGCAATTGTACTTTTTTAAAAGGGAGAGAATTTGTTGCTTACAAATCTCAATATCAGCAGATGACAGCTTGCCTGTGGTTCCAAAATGGATTCGAATAAATTTACCCTAATTCACACAGAAGAATATTCTAATTAGCACATATAGTATACACGGAAACAAAAGTTGCTGCTTGAAGGCAATCATTTGGCCCAAAGAATCAGTTTATGCTAACTCCTTGACTTTGGACAGGCAGATTTTCAATGAGAAATATCAAACAATGACATTACACTTTTCCAAGCCTAAAACTATGCATACAGCTATGTAATCAGCTTGTGGGAAAAGGATAACTTGGTACTTATCTGCCAGGCTAAGATACAGGAATGCACGTAGCTTCCAGTTTCATGATGTGGGTTTAATGTAATGCGGGACTTAGTGCAATAAGCCTGAGCATGAGACACACAATCTCCTTTTTTTGACTCCTCCTCATTTGCAGTCCTGTCTTATATGGAACTGCTTGCATCAGAAGGGTGCTGTGATTTTACACTGCTTTGCCCATTAAATTTGTGTATTCATCCCACCAAATTTCATAAAATTTGAGTAGTTTATTATATTCTAACACAATGGATTTTTTAAGGAATTAATTTCCATTCCAGGTGACAAACTCCTTATACAATTGTGTAGCTTTCCACAGTTGCTTACAACCTCTGACACTCTCCTCCCCTTCCAGTTTAATTTCTAACTGGATGCATTAGGAAAGCAAGGCCTACAAACTCAGGCTGCCCTCCTCATGCCATTCCTTTTGGACCTTGGAACCAATGTCAACCAGATTGGAAAAGGAAGGGGATTGCCTAATGGAATGAGGCCCAAAGTCTTGTCAGTGCTAAGGAACAAGCGGGAGCAGCTTATTCATCCCAAAAGGTGGATGGTATAGATCAAAGGTGGGAGTACTGCTGCATGTGCAGGTCTACAGAGGGGGAAAATGTGGGAGGGAGCAGAGACTGCGGTGTATTTCTGACAGTGACAAAGTAGAGCTATTATAGGGAGAGGGAATGACTTAGGCTAGTGGGAAATGTGGCAGGAAAATAAGGCTACGCAGCAGAGGGGGTCGGGGGAAAGATCTGCCATTGCTGTTCAAAGGGCTTCATAAAGCTAGGCCTTGCTTGTCGCCTGATTGTATCCAGTTTAAACAATTATTCAACCTGGATCTTTCTTTGTTTCTTTTTATCTTTGATCTTTCCAGTATTTTTTTCCTGGTTAGATCCTACTTAATTGTTCTTCCACTGTGTGGAGGTCCAACATTTTAGTGGACAAAATGAGAAGCAACTTATGAGAGGGTTATTACACAGATGTTATTACTGGCCATTGTTGAAAAGGACATCATTGCGTCTTGTTACAGACTTACAAAACGTGAGGAGTTGTCGTTTCTCAGGGTTTTGGCATTTCCGAAAGCTTCTAGGGCTGGGTTTGCTTGAATGATTTGATCCTCCAAGGTACCCTAGAAATCAAAGTTTAAATGTTATTGAGAAACCTAGGGGCCACAAATTCAGCTGTCAATTATAACTTGTTATGCATTCAATTATAGAGAGAAGCCTCCATAGCAAAGTGATTTATCTCCACCCTAGGGGTGCCACTGTGTGAATGGCAAAACAGCAAGATTGTGAGTCAAAAATGAGTGCTTAAAAAGCTTAAAACATTCTGCTGCTTTCTACTGTTTTGCTCTGTAGATTTGGTATTTTATGCTATCTGCATATGAAAGAAACCACCATATCTTCCCATCTACTGTGAAACACGTGGGGACATCCAAGTGGATGTGTGTAGGAGAGGGGCTATTGAAGACAGTGAGAAGCATGAAGACGCATTAGATTTGAAAGCACTCAGACCTTGTATATTTGGGATTTTCGGAGATGAGAAAAACATTAACTGTCACTTGTACACACTTCAGTTTCCTGAAGTAAACTACTTGTAACTGCTTGGGCTCCAAGGATCCTTCACTGGGGGAACCACACAAAGTGAAATGCTGAGGTTTTATGACACAGGCTGACAGAGCCCAGTACCATATTCATGTGGAAAAGATAAAATTGCAAAGCTGATGACTTACCCCAGTTTTGGTAGCTGGTTGCTGTCAAAAGAGGAACACGATGGAGTGAAGGGGAAAAAAAAAAAAAGAGAGAATGTGAATACTAACATGAAGAACATCACAAAAGATACGGAGATACAGATTAGAAAGGTTAGATGTTTAGTGAGCACCAACACACCAACAGGACTTTTTGAAAAATCCTTCAAAAAGCACATGACCATTACTTTGCTTTCACCATACATCACAAAGTAATCAAGTTCTGTTCCTACCTAGCTCATTGTTTTAACCCCTACTCCAAACATCTAGCTGATTTTGCTCTGGAGATGTTCCACAGTGAACCAAAAAGCTAACTAACTGGACAGAGAAAAGAGACTGGTGCCAGGTAGTAAGGATAAAAGGATGCAAATGCAAAGTTACAAGTTTTAGATAACTAGATCATGCTGCACTTGAATTGTTGGATTATTTGTAAAGAAGGGGCAATGGTAATGAATATAAAATGCCACCTGAGCTGATAAATTACATGAAATGTCTTCCAACTGCAGTATCCATTATTTGTACAATTGTTCCATGAGCACACCAGGTTTCAGAGACAGCTATAAGCACCAATCTCATTGCTTCTAGAGAGCTGGCTCTGCATCACTCAAGCATTTATTGAAAGAGCCTTGTAGGCCTCAGTTGAATGTATATTAGATTTTGCTGATATGAGTTATGTGTACAGAATCCAAGCCTGGATGAAATTTTGGCCTTATAAATACAGTTCATAGGAATCAGTTAATTCACAACGAAGAGTGCTGAGCCTTCGAGTGCAACAAAGCTCATAGTGAATAGCTCATAGCAACACAAGATAAAAAGCAGCATGAATACAGTATTCACTGTAACCTTAGAGAGCACTTATAAGCAGAACAGCACTTATGAATAGAGAAATACAGAAAAGCTGATTTAAAGAAAAAAATCTTTTGTCAAAACTTTCTCTTTTATTTTGGACCAAAAAGCTTTCAACAAAACAGATATTTTGATGAGAAATTATAATCCTAGTGCTTTTGAAGACCATTTTGTAGACTTCAGAAGACTAAAGACTATTTTGAAGACTAAATAGAATTTCTTAATATTAGGTCTCCCCATCTTTTGACCAGCTTTAACGCAATCAGAAACTTACTTAACACACAAACCCCCTAAAACTCCTGGAAAAAAAAGCAGAAGCAACAACAACTGCTCAGAACCAGGAGTGGTTTTGCTGCTCCATCTGGAGCATGGTAAGTTCAAGTGAGTGCCAGTATATTTTCCCAACAGTTTCTTTTCTTAACCATGCCTGTTGAGGTCTAGCACATGGTTTAGCGTTTGGGATGTAGACTTGTGAGCTTAGTTGTATACAACAGAAAAACCCTGGGAGTCTGAAATGAAACAGACTTACACTCTTTTTACCAGGTTCACCCAGGGCTGCCACTGTGGCAAAGTACTGGATGACACGTTTCGTGTTGACAGTCTTGCCAGCACCGGATTCTCCACTACAGAAAAGAGGAAGATAAAAGGCATTGCTCAAACAGCTGTAGCTCATCATTTCACCCTCCTGTCCTGCCAGCTCTACGCTGCATACAGCTCACTGACTCTGATTTCTGCAGCCTGTTGTTTGGCTATTTCAGTGGAAACCACATTAAAGTGATTGAACAAAGAAGTGAATGTCTATGATAGCAGCAACTAATTCTTCACGTGTCTGGGCTCAGAAATCTAGTACAAACCCATGCTGCACTGAGCTTTCTTTGAGGGCATGAAATTTTATTACAGACATCCAAACTGAGGATCTGGTGCATACCTATATACAGCTAACATGTTAGAAAATGGACAGAAAAGCTGCAGTAATTTGCTGGCATTATCCAGGAGCACACATGACCTGTGTAGTGAGACACCCAACTCTTCATCTTTCATGCTTGACAGTAAATGATGTGTCACTTCTTTTCTGCCTTGGTCATCTCCTTCTCTTTAGATGTGTCTACACAACATTCATAAATAGAATTTGCAGCAAGAGCAACCACATTGAAAAGGAGTCTTCCCTATCCAAAGAGGGCTGCCACAACAAGGCTAATCTTGGAAGAAGCTTCTTTAACTGCCTGCTGAGTTGTTTTCATGCCTACTTGGAAGAAATACCAGATGGAGACCAGAAATAGGCCAGCCTCCATTGAGCCCTTAGCTACTCCTTTCCCATGGGGCTCAAGGCAGGCATCAGATGGCCAAATTGCCCATTACATGGCTTGGATCAAATTCCAGGCAATTTAGCTGGGCTTTCAAGGGTCAACTTGCATTTCAGTAGGATTTTTTTCTTCTAAGTTTTTTGCAGCAACAAAGTCTCAGTTCAGTCAAACAAGAAGCACTTACGTGATCAGCATAGACTGATTCTCCCGATCTATGGAGGGGAAAAAAAAAAAAAGAATCAATTTTAGTAGGTTGTACAAATTGCTTATTATAATTGCAAATGAGCAGCAACTATTCCAGAATCAGTCCTGCAAGGACAGGAGAGAATCACATGAAGCAGAGATGGAAAGATAAAAGCTAGTATTATCTAGTCCAATGTCCAGCAGTTGAATTTCCAGCTCTGTCTTGAATCCTCCTCTGGTGTTTTGTTCAAGTCAATATTAAAGATCCATCAGTCATGCACTTTCTCCCGGTGTCTGGGAAACTATAATAAAGATAGTAATTTCCTGTCATCAAAATGTTTCTTTTCTTACTCCTAAGTACATCTTTGCTCACATATGACCCTTCTGCTCCTGCAAGACTAGATCAGCCCAAGTACTTGCTGTTTTTTCTCATGCCATTCCTTACTCTGTGTATGTACTCTTCTTCAGTTGGCCATGCTGCTAGAATGAAGTTTTATGGTGTCCCTGCTATTATTGACCTGACCATTTATCAGAACCACTTTGCACTTATTAGAACACTTTGCAACCTTAATATATTATTAATCAAGTTCAACAAATGCTAAATCATAACAGTTTCCCAAGCTATTGAGCCTAAAATCCTATTTTGCTTTTTAATTCCAGTCATCATAATAGGCTACATATTGGGCAGCCTGGTCATAATTCACTTTTATCTGATAAAAGAGCATCTCTTTGCCACCACACCCACACCTCCCCCCACCTTTTTTCAGCACCCCTTTGCCCAGGGCCTTCTGTCCCCTCGCAGCTGGGACACTTCCCATTTTATTAAAACCAGGTGACAGCAGGATGTGTTCCCAACCAAGTCTCTTTGGGATTTACCCTGTTGCCTCGCGGGACCTGGTGTGAATACATCACTGCTGCCCTCTGCTGATAAACTCTTTTTTTTCTTCCCCGGTAACTTGAGAGTCAGGGTGAGAAAATTTCACAGGAAAATCAGGAGTTTGTTGCTGCAGGGTTGGTGCCCAGACCCACAGCAGTCAGTGCAACACCAGCCTATGGCAGGTTCGCGCAAGCGATGTGCGCACAGAACCTGAGATAGCTGGCCTTCGCTACCATTTGAATGCACGCATCTTACAAGCGTGAAAATACTGAGCATAAAGTGACAGTAAGTTTATTTTTGAGGCTGGCAAAATGCGTGAAGACCTCTGGGGCATGGTGCTGTTTCTGTTACAAACTGATGGATTCATCCAGTTCAGACAGCTAAATGCGTGCACCTTACAGATAGTTCATACACAGAGCTTACTGTTGCCAGAAGTGCCACAGGGATAGTCAGGGGGGTTTAATAAAATAAATTATACATACATATGCATAAAATGACACAGACTTTCAAGCCCCCGTTGCTTGTAGAATATTTGCAGATTTGTTGCACAGTGCGAAATCTCTCACAAACTTCCATCCGGTACCAATCACGTCAGCTAAATAAAGCAAAATGAAATTTGAAAGCAAACAGTGCCACTTACTACGCAGCATGTCGTGATATGCGTTATCAGCAATGGAGAAGATGTGGGGAGGAGCCTCTGAGCGCCTCTTCCCTTTGTATGCGGCAACAACCTCCGACTTGTAGACAGGCAACCACTTGTAGGGATTTATAGTCACGCAGAATAAACCGGAATACGTCTAGGGAGGAACACAAAACAAGAGTGAAAAAAAAACCACGCAAGGAATAAAGAAAAAAGTCTTAGTTAACCAAGTAGCATTGCCAGCTTCTGATTTGAGTTTGAATTCTGGCTTCAATTTCAGCCTTTGATCTGAATTTCGAAAGCAACTGGTCTGCTAAGTGATTTCCTGGAGATGTTAAACAGTTTTCCAAAGGGGGGAAAAGTATTTTCAGGATGACAACGAGAAACAGCCCCTTCAGCAAAATAGAGTAGCAGCAAATAGACCTACAACTGACTTTTTGCCTTGCTATCCTGTCAGAGATATTTCCTCTTGGAAACAGACATTGTGAAGGAAAGAAAAGTTACATCTTTCCTGTCTGAACTCTGGTATTAGGAGAAGAAACAATCTCCCACTATTTATTTGATGTGAGCACCTTGAGGCAATTTCTGGTGGATGTTAAAGAGAAAACAACTTCATACTGTATTTCCCAAAGCTATGGAGCTTTTTTTCAGCTTTTGGAGAAACAGTTGGTAAAAAAATCTATCTTTATGGTCGCTCTTTGGGTTAGCTGTATCAGTTAGCCGAGGCCTGGTGGTTCAGAGGAAGAACAAGTTTTCAGTTGTAACCCCAGGGAACTAGTATCAGCTGGTAACTTTTTAGTTACTTAGTCCAGGTTGAAGCAAAAATCTTCAAAGAAACCTAGTTATTGTATGCACATGAGCGCTATGTGCACACAGATTAGTGAGCTCAATTACATTACAAAAGTTTCAAGTAAAATCCAGGAGTCTTTCCCTAAGAGTAGCATTAGGACCTGCTCCAGAATGCCCTTGGCATGAGTTATCAGTCCTATTTTCTATGAGGAGAAGAAAAAACCCAACCAGTAAATAGATTAAGGCAAGATGACAAATTTCATTTTCTACTTATACTGATCTGCAAGCAAAGCTATGCTTTAGGCCATACGTGTCCATACAGAGTTTATTAGAGAAATGCATAAAATGTTTAACAGTCAGAACTGAAATGGGAAAAAGTTGGATTCACTTTTCTGATGAACACCAAAAACCAGAACAGGGATTGGCTAGAAAAATCTATAGGTTCCCCTGACTAATTTCAGACAAAATTGAATGCAGCAAAGAGAGCAAAGTTTGGCCTCATAAAATTAGATGCTACTGAAGCTTGTTCTGGTGCTGACAGAAAATATGTTCATGATGTCATGGGGAAGACGGGGCAAGGGAGAAAGCTAGAGTGAAACAAGTCTGAAAATGAAGGGAATAGAATTACTGAACTAAAGATAGAAAGGCTCATGCTTAAAAATGGTATATGTGGGCTCTAAGCCTGAGGCATTGTTTCTTAACAAGGAAGTCTCCACGGCTGGTATAGACATGGATTAATATTAGAAGAAGAGAAATAAACTAGGTCTTGCCAATGTCTTGATTGCGGAAAATATGTCCCATGACACCCCAACTAGACCTCATCTTATTCATTTGGCTTTATCTGTCTGTACTCAGACACAAGCCAGCTTCAAGCAATCTCCTTCCTGAAAAGATGAGCAAGACCCTCAGTTTTGTGACTTACCAAAGATGTAAACTGAATATGAAGAACACACTATGTTCAAACAGGAAATGTGCACTTGAAATGCAGATTTCTAATTGTACCCTTATAATGACCCTTACATAGATCATCCAGTTCTTGTAGCGCTTTCTCAGATTGTACAACACAGATGCCTCGTTCAGATGGGTCAGCATAGCCATGTCCTCGATCATGTCAAATTTAGGAGGGTTCATTGACTGCAAGTCATCTTCTTTTATAGTCATGGTCTGCAAAAACAAATAAGTATGGCACCACTGGAAAACACTGGCACTTTTCTGTTGCTTCACACATCTTACAACAGAACAGATTTTTCCCTCCCCCTGTTGGTGGAAGTCCTTAAGCTCAAAACAAAAATTATCAAAACAAAACAACAACAACAAAAAAAAGCTCAAACCAGTTTGTTTTCACAGCTGTCAGAAGAATTGGGGGAAGGCTGAAATGAAAAAAGTAAGGAGCATGGTGGTGTGGCTGCGAAAGAAACCATGGGATTTAGCTGCAGCCTGGGCTTTTACCTCTGGGGGGTCAATCCAGACCTGGCTGGTTGTACACCTCTGCTGCCAGATTGCCCACAGCTGTATGGTGGGGCTGACACTCGCTTGCCCACCACCACATAGTTGGTTTCCCCCTGGTGGTTTTTCATGTGTGTCATTCTGACATGGCATCAGTTACTGGGGCATCCTGTTCACAGCCCATTTCATGAAACAGGCAACTGAGCTTAAACTGGGACAGGTCATTTCTGGAGCTTGCCGCTCCAGCCTTGCTAGTCAAGGGGTTAGACAAAACCAGTTTTGTACCCTTCCATCTGTCGTCTCCACTGTCACTTTGCCGCCGCTGGTTTCCGTAATTTCAGCTTCAACGTAGGCTTGCTTCTCATCGGGAACCCAACATTTCTTCTTCCCTATGAAATTAAGGAGACCAAGGGTTCATTGCCTTGTGTCAAACAGTAACACTGTGCCTTGCTAAGTGAGATGGCTGGGGTTGCTTTTTCCACACAAGCGACACAAAACCTCTGGGACTGCAGTAGATTGGCAGTGCTAGGGACCTGCCTGCCAAAGCAGGAGGCATAGGGTTCCCAAATGTCTCCCCTTTGAAGCTACCATTTGGCTTCCTCTAGATCCTTCCAGCACAAGGTATCAAAATATTTCACAAATGCTGGCTAAGCCTCAGCCTCCATGGGAAATCCATAATCATTACTGCCAGGGTGCAGATGGAGGAACTGAGATGCAAGCCCAAATTAAGGCATTTGCTAAAAAGTCACACAGAAAATTGCATTCTGAGTGAGGAATTCAGCCCACAGTACTTGTCTGCCAGTTATCAGATTTAACCTTACTCCTGCACATTCCTCTGATGTTTGTCTTGAAAAGCAGCAGTATTAATAACTCATTAATATATGGCTTTTTAGAAGTTTGGAGTGGCTGCACTAGACTTCAGGTCTTCAGTTACAGCAACTAATTGGAATAGCATATTGCTATGGTTATTGGTACATTTATACCTACTACTACACTTCAGGGCTTGTGTAAATCAATTCAATGAAAAATAAATCATGGGATTAATTAAAAGCTAACATCAGATTGTCATGCAGCCTGCAAATCAAAGACATGTACAAGTGAGAGATGTACATAAAGAGACATCTTGTCAAGCCGCAGAATCTCTCTCATAACAGGAACATCAGTGTGTGGTGATTTTCTCTCAGATGGACAAAGTGATCCTCCCTTTAGCAGAGCAGCACAAGAAAGCCTTACTTCTAAATCTAGTTAATTACTTAATATAAATTGACAGATTATTTCTATTTAGTACTATCTGGAGGCTTCCTATAGCTTTGCAGAATAAAAAGAACCCCAACATGGGATTGAACTAACTTCCCCTAAAGAGCAGCAGCAAAGGAGGCTTTGGATCCTGATTTGCTCTGCATTCCCACAGCTACACTTGGATAGAACCCTCATCCCACTTACTCAGCCACCAGCAGAAGAAAGGGTACCACAACTCACCATCAAAGGCAACAGTTTGTGCCATCATCAGCTCCTTCTCGCTCTTTCGGAGGAAGGGAGCAGCCTCCCCGAATTCCGACATGTCCATCATCTTGGCAAAGGTTTAAGGTGGCACAGCTCAAAGAGGAGAAAAGAAAGGGACCTGGCCTACTGAAGAGAGGAGGGAAAAAGTTCTGTTTCTTGGATAATCTGAGACAATATAAACCACTCAGCCAATGTGGCAGGTAGCTGATCAATGTAATGATTAATTTGAAACACCAATATCTAACAGAGACTTGGGGATATACTGCACCCTTAGTTAAATCCTTCCTTGGCTCAGTTTATTTAAAGCCAGCCAGATCCTGAGTGGTTCAAAACCTTGACTTGGCCCACAGTTATCTCCACAGGAGAATTTAATCTCTTCTTTGTGGCACAAATGGTGCTTAAAAGCTGGAGATAAAACGGACCACTTGAAACTGTGATTTTAAAAACCTCTTAGTGGGGGCCTCCTGTGGCCCTGTCAAATTCACCTGGAGCTGGCTTATGTTCTCCAGCACACCTCCCTGGCTCTGTGCCACTCATCCACTCCAAGCATGGTCCCAGGCACAGGTTTCCTGGGAATCATGGAGCAAAGACTCCGCTGCTGCAAACTGAGAATTGCTGCAAGGGGATGTATTACATATACACCCTTGGTACAGCTCCAGGGATGCATGCTCCTGCTCCTGCTGGAAAAAGCCAGCACTGGAGCTGTACACAGCTCTGCTACCTGCAGCACACTGCTCTCATCACATGAATTAGCATGTTGGAAAAAGCAGGACTAACTTGGCTTGGGGAGGTCCTGTGCTGGTGCCGCTTTCCAAGTTGCTGGTTACTCCAAATTCACCAGCTTGGGTATCTCCCTGCAGGAAGGCATGGCAGTGTACCAGCAGTATTGGTGTGAAGGAATCACAGATTTTTAGATGGATTTGAGCTTATTAGTCCGTCTTCACACCTACTTCTTTTTTTTTTTTTTTTCTCAAATTACAAGGCCACAGTGTTTAGGAGCCTTTCATCATGAAAGAGAGGGCAGGGGAAAGGGTGTAAGAACAATTTGTTGGGTGTGTGCTGCCAAGCAATTAATTTTATTGTTATGTACTTTCTAAAGTAATCGTACAGATATGGGTTTATTTTTTTTTTTCATACGCACACATATAAATACTTACACACAAATATAAAATAGTCAGGGTGCTGTCCAGAGAATGTCTAAATGAAGTTCCACTGCTAGAAGGTGTTCACACACACATACACTTTAAGAATTTCAGATTATTTTTCCTTTGAAGTCAAGACACCATTTGATTACTATTGGAAGCTGTAAAAGTGACCCTCAGATACCACCTCTTCCCTTATTTTATTTACCGTGCAAAATCCAGAGCAGTTAGACAAATTTTCAAGAGCCTTATCAAGACAGAAACTGTAGTCTTTCAAAATTTAATTCAATTTCTTTCTAACAAGTGCCTGATAGGGATAAAAACTCTTCATCAGCCAAGGCAGGTTTTTTTCAACACATTCATCTTGAGGAATGTAAAACCCTAAGAGAGCAGAGCTGTTAAACATTTTACATTCAGCCCTCTCCTGCTGCTGCAGGATAAGCTCAAGACTTTCTGTCTTATTGCTGTAGAGGAAAAAATTTCTTCCTCAGAACTAGCCTTCACTTTTTTTTTTTCCTTTTTAAAGATTAAGGGCCTACATAAGCACAACTATTGCTAATTATTTTAACATCATCTGAGCTGTCCAAAATCCCCAACTGGAGACACAACTCCAAACTAGCATGACAAAGTCTCTCTCCCACAAGGAGCGTGTCTTAGGTCTGGTGGAACAATGAAATTACATCAGTTCATACATCTAAAGAGAACAGCATTAGAGCATGTAAGTGTCATTGCACATTAAATGTGCAAATGCTAGTATTAGTCTCTAGGACTCGGGACTGATACAAGTCCTAAGACAGACTAACTTCTTTGAAACCTGGCTCCATTTGCAGACCTCTTAGGGACAGTTATGCATCTATCACCTTCTTATCTATTTTTTTTTTTTTTACATATATGCATTCAGGGCCAGACATTATGGCAGACATGCTATGGTGTAAAGCAGCAGCACTACAGCAGCTGGGAGAGAAGCCCTTTTTCTTCAGCAGTCTCATGTGACTGGAGTTACGACAGAGGTCAGAGTGCAGGCAGCACACACCTTGCAGGTGCAGAGAACTCAGTGAGGCAAATCCATTGCCAGATGTGAGAAAGTGGAAATGTGGTTTGCTTTATGGTCATAGGATTATTCTTAAAAGGCAGTATGGACAGGAAAGACAAAGAGGAGCTAAAGATGTTTGCTTTCCTTTTAGTCTGTTCCAGCTAACAACAAAAAGAGCTGGCCCTTGTATATGAAATTCAGAAGATCCTTGAAAACATCTACTCCCTGTAGAAAGCCAGTATTGTTAAAAGCTAAGTGACATGCACAGAACCACCAACAATTCGGTGGTCTGTTCAGACTTGGAAAGGAGGGACCTCCTTTTTCTTTGCTGGGGCTGTTGGAAGAGCTGATGTAGTACTAAGGGCTTGTCTGCAATAGCAGTGAGAGCAGGCATCACTGTCTTTGAAAGGGAACCCAGTAATTCTCCAAGGGTTGTAACTAAGGTTAGATTAAAGAACTCCTTGGACCAACAAGCTGCTTAAAATTACAAACTTCATAAGCCATCACCTCTTGCAGATGACAGAGAAGACAGAAAACATGACTTGTAGGTACTGGCTAATCACTCCACTCAGACACATAATTACAAGGTACCTGAGACTTTCCTAATCAGTTATTCTAGCTGGCTAAAATAATGCACTGATGTTAGAGAAGAAAAATGTATTTGCCATCCTAGCATTCAAGCAACATCTGAGGATGACTAACATAGTGCTATACATTTAGTGATGTTACTACAAAAACTTTAAGCCTCACGAAAACCTTAGTCACATCAAAACCACAGTACAGTGTTAGAGCACAGCTGGCTACCCGCATTTAGAAGTCAGAGAGGTTGGTACTCACCCTGGAGAGCACACAGAAAGTATCACGGCTCCGGCTGGTCCAGGCTTTATATGTCCCTATCTCAAGGTCACTGGCGATAACTGTTTAAAGGCATCATCAGCTTTCCTTCATGCCCATATTTGTCTGCTTGATCCCGAGTGAGGAGACAATCCCTGAGAAGGGGACACGTGTGGCTGTGCCCTGGCGAAGGGAAGGGGGGCAGGAATGTCAAGGAATGTCAGCGGGGAGCGGCGTGCTCCTCGCCGGCTGCCCCTCACCACACCATTTTTGCTCCATGACTTCATGGAAGAGGCTTTTCCTGCCTCTATGTTTTCACAAGGGCAAGTATTGCTTTTCCTAGTCCCTCAGAACTTAATTACCATGGGCTGTGTGTGTATATTGTGTGTGTACACATACATGTGTGGAAATTAAGACTCTTCAGATGTAACTTCTCAAGAATATGAAAATCAAAGCACAAAGGACAAGTAATTTTAAAGGGAATTTGGTTACATGAGCTAAAAACGCCTTCAAGGAACAAGGCTAGGATATGTTCTCACATCTCATTAAAGTACTGTAAAGCCTCTTCTTTAGAGAACAAAAGCAATGCCTATAGGCTCAGGTTTGGTATACACAGGTATTCCTCGGTTTATGGACAAGGCAAGACAGTGTAGAAGTTTGAGAATATATTGATTTTGCCTGGAAAGTGAATCACAGATAATGAACAAAGTAGGCATCAATTTTAGTGAGTACTTTGCTTCAGGAAATTCATTTATGAGACTGAGTCTAGGCAATGTCTAGCCTTCTTATCATAAACTCATTTTTCCTGAAAAACAAGTACGCTAAGTAACTCAAGTTTCATTTGACTTCAACCATAAATATCAAAACAACTGACACATCCAGATTGATTTGCTTTTACCAGCATGGGTAGATATATAGGTTTCCTTTGGATCCAGCATAAACTGAATATAAAAACACAAAGGAAAAGAAATATTGTGGATAATGTTTGTTGCCTATAAGAGAAGACAATATATCAGAGCTTTAGAAAACTCAGTTCCAAGGAAGCAAGGGGGAGCAGGGAGAGAGCTTATCCACAGCTTCATCAAATTCTTAGATACCCACAAGAGCAAGTGGTTTCGTTTGTGACCAGGCAAGAAGAAAAATGTTTGCATACCAAGTTGGCTATTTTTAAAGCTGTTGTCCTGATGACTGGATAGTAACAGGTTGCACAGACAAAGTGGGTTTGTAAGAAATGGAAGGATTTATGGAAGTGATAGACACAAAGATGGGAGATTGATGTGGTAGGTCTGAGGATCTGAGTGCTTTAGTGGCCTGGTATTTTTAGTATGCAACCAAGAGACAGAGAATCACTACTTCTTTGCTAAAGTCATGCCCACCTCCAGGCAGACTTAAGTTAAAGAGAGTGCCCTCTGTAAAAACTATGGCTGAGGCTTTCAGTCCTGGTCTGTATGCCATTGTAAAAGGAATGATCAGGAAAACAAGTGGTGCATGTTGTGCTCCAGCACTCAACTCATGCTCTTCTCATTCTTTTCTTAATGAGAATCGTTTCCCCCTGGTCCCATCCTGCTGCTTTAGAGGTGCTCAATGACCTGCAACATGCATGCATGTTGGTGTCAAATCTAGCTCATCACCTTTTTCTTTTATAGTTGACAAAAAAAATAAAGCTAATGATCTCAGCTGCTTAGGTGAACAGTGAAAAAGTGAGTGAATGTATAAAGCTCAAGCAGATGCTCCTGATTGCATAATTTGAAACAAGCTAAATTGCCTGCATCACCAGAATTTATGGATGCTGTTAATCTGCTGTGAAGACTAAGAATAGCATTATTTCATGCCATGAAGGTATAACGCACTGATAGTCTCTGCCTCTTGCTCCTCTCTCACATTGCCAGTAGCTTTACTTCTAAACACAGTATTCCCATTACCACCTACTTTTCCTAGAAGAAGGCATCTTTTTACAAATATGCTGTTATCGCTTACATTTTTGTCTGTTCTGCAAATATTCAGCTTTCATCAGTCCTGCACGAACACTACAATTTCGCTCCCACGCCTCTCTTTTCTTTTTTGGGGCTGCAAACAACTGTTTCCGTAGCTGATGCCAATGCAATTTCAATGCTTGTGTCACTTAAAAAGGGACACAGCCAGCACTGGTTCAAACCTGATCAATTTATTTTCCTTGCTAGCCTGATGTGAATTGATACTGCACATGTTATTCCTGCCTTTCTGGAGTTTATTTGCTTTCTTTCAATATGAACCAGAATATGCAGCACATTTCCCCCAGATTAAAATTTTAATAGTGACAACCGAAGACATTTGTCTCTTGCAGGGGCTACTTTTAGAAAGGTTAATGCTGGTCACTGTTTCTAGGGAAACAAGGAACATTGATAAGAAGCACTTGTGACTAACCTATTTTTAATAACATTACATATTGGAAAGGAATGCAATAATGTTCATCAGCTTGAGACACAGGTAGTGTCAATATTGTGGTCTTATATAGAAAAGTTGGCATCTGGGATCTGTAAAAGCACAGTTATGAACCCTCTCTATTTTCTTAGAAGAAAACGCATCAACCAGCCTGCTGTGTTTTGACAAAAGCTGGCCTGTAGACTACTCTTAATAAAACGTGCACTGTAATAACCTAGCACTCCTGAAAAGCAAGATCAATGAGATAGAAGGACAGTAGTTCAAGATACAGATACTTGAAGAAAGTGTCTCCTGAGTCAGGATCCTCTGGACTGCCCCATAAGCAAGCAGAAAAACTGTCCTTCCACACGGTGCATCTAAGTTATTATATCTAAAGAGATTGAGAACCTACTATTTACCCCAGGGGTTTTCTTTTGGCTAATGATCCATGCTGCTGTTGCAGTCTGAATTTAAAGGACAAATGGGAAAGAGCCAAAATGGCCTAGTCAGATGCTCTTTGAAAGGAAAAGGTCATCCATGTAGGAATAGTTTCAGCAGAAGAAAAATGTGAATGTTGTACCCAGCAGCAAACCCTGGCCCATTCTGTACAACTGGGTGCATTTTCTTCTGTGAGGAATTATGGTTTAATTCTTCAAGCCATTGATGCCCCAAAGGAAACTGGAGGCGAAGAAAAGCTTAGCTTTAAAGATAGTTGCACTCTGCTACATCTCTGAAGGATGAGAAAATTGGCACTAAACAGTACATTTAATGTGTGTTTATGACAGCTAGATTCGCTTACTAGAACTGGAGATTTTCAGGTTTCTGCAAGCCTTTGTGCTCCCCCTGCTGCAGGGCACACGCTCAGCAGCAGATGCAAGTGTCTGCAACCTGATCGGTTGCTTCTGTTCATGCTTTTTTCATAATTGTCTTTTTAAACAGTTTCTTCCACTTGATTCTCTGCTGATAGCTACTGCATGGTGCAATAGTATAAAGGAAATTTAAATTTCTCTGGAAAGCATCCGCTTCCATGCAAGCATGCCTGGGGAAATAATTTCTAAGCCATCAAAAATGTTTTAAGTGCCTTTTAAACCACCAAAATCCATGATCTATTGCCACCAGTATGCAGGCTCGTTGAACAGCATATCTCTTCCCACTTTGAACATTTAGAAATCACCAGTGACTGCAGTGAATTAACGCAGAGAACCACAAGAGTAGAGCAGTTGATCTTATTATCTTGGTAGCTCACTGCAGCATCCGAGTCCATCCGTCGTCTGGCCACAATGCCAGCAGGCCTCCGCCTCTCATCCCCTGCCAAGCTCTGGGCTGCATCGGCACGCTCCCCTCCTAACCCGGGCTACGATAATAAACATTTCAGAGCTGTCATTGCTGCCTCTCCCCCGCTGACATTTGATCATTATGGTATCTTAAGAACGTTTAAATAGGTCAGGGTTTTAATGGGAGAGCTTGGCTTCTGGGAGCGAGACTGACAGCACTTTGAGAGCAGATTAACAGCGCTGATAAATCAGCTTCAAACTGACTCACAGCCCTAAGAATGATAGAAAGGTGAAAACAGTAAGAAGCGTGCCTAGTGAAATAAATGATCTCAGCTCTTCTGCTCTGGAGAGGTACCAGGGAAGGGAAAGAAGGGGGTTTTTTTGTCATATGCCTTCTCGTTCTTCTCTCTCTAAAAGCTGAAGTGCCCCATCCCCTCTGAGAAAAGTTTTCAGTCTCAAATAATATTGAGCATCCCCCACCTTGCCAGTCAGGTCAGAGAGTACTTAATGGCATCCTTTCATCCCAACTTTCACAAAATCTAATTGCCACTAGCAAGTTTTGGTGTTGTCCACCCCACATCTTAAACTGCTCTGCATTTTCCATAACCACTGGGAGAAGGCAGGGAGTTAAAAGCCCTAATAACGCATGTAAGTAGTTCAGGTAAATCTTTTCAGTATCATTAATTAAGCATTTATTCGCACAGCACATCATTTGAATTACTGTGGCCCATTCACCATTTATTATGCCCTTTTGAAGTTAATAGTCAGAAGTACTTTAGCCGTGATCAATGCAGAAAAGAAAAAAAATAACCCATAAATGTCTCTCTAGGGTTTATATTGTGCAATCTGTCTTCAAAGACAGGGCACTTCATTACCCCTATTTCAGCCTGTGACTATGATGCACTCGCTGTGCTCAAGCAGCCTGAAAACCACATTTCCATTTCAATAGGCAGCACTGGCCTGAAATGTTCCTAGGCCTTCAGACACAACATATTCCAGCTCCCGGTGCCAAGCTCCTGCAAGATAACTTGCCTGTCTTTGCCTCTTGCATTTCGGCTTCAAGGATTGAGAGCCTGCCTTTCAGGCATGGGCAGAAGTAGGTACACTCCCTGGTGATCACCCGGTTTTGCTGCTCTAGAGGTTTACTTTTCAGAGGAGGTGAGGGGGAAACGAAGGAAAATATTCATGCCTTTTTAGACACAAGTGGTTTTTCAATTTTTTGCTTCTGTACCTCTCTGTCAAGGATTGTTTGCTATCTTGTGTTTACTTTATGCCAACTGCAAACTGCGCTAAAAAAAACCGCAGTGACAATTTAATTGGTTAAATAATTGCCATGGCGGGATACTTTATTAACGTTGCAAGTGCCGACCGAATAAGCCTGATGTGATTGACAAGACGCTAAGTAGCAAGAAGGCATTGCAGGAAGCAGACTGTATGAGGGTTTTTTCAGCACTTGCGTTCTGTAAGCAATGACACGACACTGTTCCTCTGCAAGCACAGCTAAGCCGAGCTGGTCACCTCCACCAGGAAACTCAGTCAGCTAAGGTCCTTCAAAAAATAAGGCCAGTTTTTAAAGAAAATCTATTCCCAGAGATACTACTTTCTGCCATGAGCCCAAAAAAGCACAAGGCTGTGCTATTCACATGGGCTAATGACCTGATGCTTCTTGTCAGTTGAATTTAAACACCTTCAAAAATGGACACGACATCCTTCTCTCCAGCGGCAATGTTCTGGAGTGACTGGCTGTTGTGTGCATATAACCGTATATATAAACACACACATACATATATTTATATATCTCTGTGTATATCTAAAGACATACATACATATTTATATATGTGAAAATAAGCTTATTTTCTAATCTCTCCTCTCACAGCTATGATACTCTGTGCTTATAGCTTAATACTGGGTAAATAGAACTTTTTCCCTGGAGACCCACTGAACCGATCCTACAAATTGGTGCTGCACCGCAGCTGGGCTGTGGTGGACTCCATCACCACTATACGCCCCCCAGCTTTCACTACGCCAGGCTCCTGCTACCCAGGCTCTGCACCAATGAGACACAAAGGCTGATGCTAGAGCTGAAGTCCTGCCAGCAGGAAAACCCCTGCAGCACTTTAGGCTCAGTCTCTTTTTCTGCACAGGGCATTTCAACTTTGCTGGACGAGTACATCACATCTAACCCCAGAGTAGTTTCTGAAAAGGTGTGGCAGGGCAATATCAGAAAGGGCTGAGCTGCAGCATGCCAGGCTGCTGCAGACTCCCACTGCTTTAGTGCTGCTTGTGGAGGACGGAGAAGGCAGTGCTGAGACACCAAGAGTTACAGGAGAGAGAGTCAGGGAGACCATGGTGAGAAAAGTCCATCCTGGACCGCCCAGAGAAACCCACGTAACCCTTTGGAAAAAGGCTGCGCTATGTTTCTAGACCAAAACCCACTTAGAGACTATCACTGAGGTTGGCCAGGCATTGTCTTTGTGGAGGACTGCATTTGCTACAACAGCGAGCAGCAGCTGAGATTTCCAGTGTGGTTGCAGACATAACTCCTTTAGAGCCACACTGGCTCTCCAGCAGCAGCTGATCTGTTTGTAACAGAACTGATTTTAAATAACTTTTTTTGGTAATTTAAATACACGTGTTTTCTTTTATAGAGGAAAAAAAACACATAATGAAGGTGATGGGGAAGAAAAAAACCCACAGATTACGTGCTTGAGGCTTAATGTACAAACCCAAAGTACCTGCCACATAACACTTTTAGGCACTTCAGTCTAGAAAAGGGAAAGAAGAAAACAAATAATGCATCTGGTGTGATGATGCTATAAAAACACTGAACAAGAATGGAAAATATGGCCTGCCTCAGTGGGAGCCTCTGAAATTTCACTTTAAGTACCAGTAGCTCGGTGGTACGAAAACACCAGATAACTCATTTGACAAAAGTACCAGCCCTGTTGAATAACTTGTTAAATTTTCAGCAAAACTCACTCAACAGAAAACCTCAGGTTTTTGATCTATCCAGCCCATCTCACAGAAACTCCTCACCAGCAGCTCCATCTCTTCAAATATATTCACCAGAATAGCATTTTGGAATAGTCTTGATGGAAGGGCTGTTGCTGTACTGCCCTGTAGATGCAGATGGTTATTCATCTCACCTCTCTAGATACTGTTCTGCAGGTCTGGTATCTGTGTCTTCACTCTGCTAGGGGAAAAAAACGGGATCCTAACAATAACTCCAGCAAGGCAAAAAAAAAAAATAGCATTTTTAGTTGTATAGGTATAGAAAGATGTATATAAAAAATCATCAATGATATTTTTCAGAGACTCCAAATTTACAACAGAAGGCTTAGCTGCAAAATTTAACACAGAACTTTGACAAAAATATGGGCTATTTTGGGGTATGAAAATATGCTAGAGGAAAAAAAAAAGGAAAGGAAGCCTTATTTTTTAAGCTGGATTATTCTGCCTCGTGCCTGTCAGGATATACTGGCCCTGGTGGAAACTTTGGTCCTCCTTGTTGTACTGCAGTTGATGAATAGGGATTTTCCAAAGCAGAAAATTTTCTTCACCAATCCTCACCCAAATGTGCACCAGAAATGCAGAGAAGGTATTGCAAGGCTTAAGTGCAAATTTTTTCTGTTGCATTGCCAGCATGGTGTGGGTAGCAGTATGACACAGCTTCATACTTCAAGATCTACAAGGTATCCATCATCAGAAAAAAAAAAAATTAAAAAAAAATAAATCACCCTGATACAGAAATTGATGACACCTTTCTAGGAAAGGGAAGCCAATTGAGACAAAGGTACGGGCTACATCTGTATAAACAATGAGGCATTTAATTCCCACTGCTTTCTCTGTGTGGAGTTACAAAGCTGATTACCTTCAAAGAAGTAGCCTGTTCGATCACGCTGTTGGATTAGGAAAAATCACTGAGCAATCAGGCTGTAAGAATTTAACAGCACCCTGGGGATTGGAGTCCCACTCTTCTCCACGGGGAGACAGGCTTCTCAACCAGATGTTTCATCTCTTTCACACTGACTTGGTTTATAAAGTAGGAAGTTTACCCATGTAAAAACTAATGGCATGTTGTTCTTGCCTGACTAGTTTATTCAGAATCAAGATCAAGAGGGGCAGATTTTAGATACTGAAAGTATAAGGAGCAATAGCACTAAGTAGCGCAATTGTTCAAAACAGAATAGCTAGATCAGGTCTAAAATAATAGCAATGTTTCAAGCTACACCTCAGGGAAGTTTGTCTCACCCTGCATTAGACACACAGACTTGAATTTTAGCAATCAGAAAACTATCCTGAATACATCGGTGAAGAAAATTTTCTGCTTTGGAAAATCCCTATTCATCAATTTTAGCAATCAGAAAACTATCCTGAATACCTCGAAACTACTTAGAGTTTTGGGTTTTTTTCCTATTGCTATACAGGTTGTCTCCGCCTTGGTGGGAGAAAAGCGTGTGAATTTGCAGTATGAGACCTATCAGTAAAATTTATTTCAACGAGAAGAAGAACCAGAAAGGAGACATATAGATCTATTCCCCAGAAATAATAAACAAAATGTCATTTAAGGTGCCCCAACAGTGGGGGCAATGCAGACAGGTCTTACTGATTTGATCACAGCATACACATAAAGTTCAAAGAAAAAAACACCGAATACTCCCCAAACCAGAAAGGACATGGTCCTTCAAGATCTGTTTCAGTAAGCGTGAAAAATCCCAAGTATGAATGAGAGCTTTTGTACAGCTTATGGAAAGGGAGTTGCAAAGGGACTACTGAAATGAAATCTTCCACTCCTCCTGTTCCCCGCACCACAGCCTGCTTGTTAGCACTAACAATGTGTGACATGTCACGGGGCTCCGCTGAGTTGAGCTCCAGACCTCTGACACTAAATCACTGATAAAAGACACAACATGGAAAAAAAGGGCCATCCGAGCCGCTTCACAATAGCCAAGCTCTGGAAGTCAACAATGCTTGCCTGAATCCAGCTATCTCCCATCAAGTATCTCCCACCACCGTTATCAGAACCAGATGTGAAAAGGTGTTAGCAAAGGAAAGACATTTTTGCACAGCGCTCTTTCACTGGGTAGAGTTCGTGTCTGACTTCCACCGCCCAGCTCAGCAGCCATGAGCTTAGCAAGGAGAGCCTGTGTTCAAAGAGCAAGTCAAATGCCAATCTTTCAACCATGTGGTAGCATATTAATATAATTTAGTTTCCCTTGGCATCACCCCCTTTCTCTCCCTGCTCTCAACTAAGGATAAGACTATTTAGGAGCTGGCCCATAATCCCCCTCCCTCCACACCGTTCTCTTTCTGGACATGGGGGAAGTGTATAGCAGAAGGAGAGCACCAGGAGAGCTCATCACTTGTGGCTCTATGCTTAGGAAACAGAAGATAACCATATATGGGCAAGAAAGAATAATTAGCAGATGCTGTTTCAGCCTTACTCCTGCTTTATGCATTACTGCCTTCAAAGGCACCCCCTTTCTCTCCCCAAAATAAGCCCCTCATTGAAACACTAGGATGGACACATCACTTTGGATGTTTTTACAACCTGAGAAAACATACTAAGCACTGACAACTAATTTGTCATTCTTGAGATTCAGCACTTGTCACGTCTATCAGAATTTCTTCAGAGGTCTGAAATACCAAAACTGGAATCCAACACTTGCTAAGAGAGTATCTTCCTAGCCATAGAAGATTAGGGCCTTTAAACAGAAGAAAAGCTGAAAAAGCCGGAAATTCTACATGAACTGATAATGGGAACAGATAATTAGTATTAAGAATGCAAAACCACAGACAATATACCATTCTCCTGCACCAATAGTACTCCTGATCAGTTAGTCTAAGTAATTCCTGCCTGGTATTTATGTATTCAATTTGAAGAAAAATACATATTAAGGACAAAATCACAGTTAGGAATACGATAACAATGATGCCTTTAGCCTCCAAACAAGTATCACTGATCTAGGAAATTAAGAGATCAGACAAAAAGAAACCCAACTAAAATGCAATATGAAGCATATAGTTAGGGAGTTCAAAAAGTCTTAATTTGTGCTGGATAGCAAGGCCAGATTGTGACTAAGGCATCTAAGTGTTCGCATTCCTACAAGCTTTTTAAAATCTGATGCCACCTTTCCAAAGTCACTGAATGAGTAATCACTAGCATTCATTCATTTTATCAGGCTTTTTCTTTCCTGCCCTTCAGGAAGTTCCCATTTCAGAAACAACTACGAGGAGAACTGAACGAGGAGCACCAGCTGGGGCTCCTGCACAAGATTTCTGGCCTTCTGGAGGAGCAGAGCACCAAACAGCAGAGCGCTATTTTTAAGTGCGGAGCTACTTGAGAAGCAGAAGACAACCAGTGGTCGCCAGCCTTCCAGACTAGCACCTATTTTGCATTCCTGGAGCCTCGCAAAGCACCCCTTTCCACTTACAGCTTTGGCTTTTAGCTTGCAGTAGAACAACCGGCTTAGGGATTTTATTTTAAAATGGATAACGCATACAAAGAAATGGCGTGAAGATCCTGCTTTCTGAGTCCTTCCAGCACAAAACTTCTGGTGTTCTTTGTGGTTCTGCCTCATTCCCACCAGCAGGCTAGCTTTCAGTGGCATGGGGGACATTTCAAGCGAAAGCACGCAAGCCACTCAGCCATTGAGCCATTTAAACTTTAAAGATAAGTGACAGAGTTAATACACCAGTGAAAGCCTATGTCTGCCCTGTCTCCCCCATAAGAGCAGCATTTTAGCCACTGCAGAAGACTGATAATAAATTGCATTATCTCTGATACCGTGGTAGACCTATTTAAGAATTTTTAGCCTGACTGTACTCTATATGTAATATTAAATACAGCCATTGCTAATAACTTGGCTTAATTATTAGCTAATTTCTTCATACACATGCAGGCAAAGATTTCAATTATTTTTAATTATATGGAAAGTTCCAAGTGTCTGTTTTATTCCATTAAGATCATTTCAGAACTCAGTAAAACCAGCAAATGCTTAATTCTTTAAATGACAGTTTTTAATTAATGTGAACTCAGGCTAATTAAAAGATTTGCAGATTGCAACATTCTAGCCCATTTTCAGACAGCAAGCATTTACATGTGCAATAAACCTGTATTATTTTCCATTCAGATTAAAGATTCAGCCCCTACTTAAGTGCAGAATCTCTCTTCAGCCTTAACAGTGGAATTACAACTGACAGCAGGTAATAGAAGTGCTCCAGTCTGTCAAGAATACCCAAGTCCACTGCTCCAACTTGCATGAAAATCTGGCCACTGAAGACAGAAACAAGAGCTTTAGCTAGAGCCTTTGGTGGTAACAGCCTTGGCTTAATCCCTTTTCACCTACCAAATACCTGTTTGTGCAACTGCATAAAGGAGGAAGACAATGCCCTGCACCGACAGCCACCCTGCAACAAAATATGGGCACCTGTATTTGCTGGGTGCCCCACAGAAACACTAGCTTCAGCTGGTAACTTCAGAAAAGGGAAGGTAAGATATTTTACTTCAAGCTTGTAGCCAATGAAAATAAGGCTACTCATTTTGCTATAGATCTCTCTGCACCCAGTTACTTTTATCCTCACTGATCAATTCCAATGACATTTGACAATGGGAAAGTGACTCTACTGACAGTCCTACAAGTCAGTAGCTGGCTAGAGGCTATACACTGAAGCCAACATGGGCAGAAGTTGTTTTTCCTTGTATTGTGTACATCAGAGCCTGGGCCAACTGATATCTCCATGATTTCCAAGGTAGCATCATGACATGGTGTTTCCATCCCAGCGGAACAACCTCCCCAAGGACCTAGAGCCCCCATCAATGGCGGTTTTAAAAATTCAGCTGGACAGGGTGCTAGAAAATCGCATCCATCTACCACAAAAGGTTAGACCAGATGATCTTTCAAGGTCCGTTCCAGCCTGGGCTGTTCTGTGGTCAGCAGGGGCACAGCGGTGAGAAAAACGAGGTCGCTTTGAATAGAGAAAATCAGGGGCTTAAGGAGAACAGAGGACCTGATGCCACGGTGTGTAAGTTCTGCTGCTTTCAGTATGCCCTGCTTTAAACATATGAAAGTCATCAAGTCCTTGACTGGCATGAGCAAAGTTGGATTTTCAGCACAACACCTTCACACAGCTGCTGGCAATGAGCTGCCTTCATATACAAATATAGTTAATGTATACAGCAATTGTTGGCTTGATTTCTCCGTTTAGAGTGAGTAATGCATATAGCCATAGTAACCAGCTCCTGCCACTGACTCCTTCTCTCCTGAAGTCAATCTATTCATGCATGGATCTGTGAAGAGGAGTTTGCATTTATCCCAGTTGGAAGAGTAAGTAGGGGAGACCTGGCTCCACATTTCTGCCACACACTGCCAAAATGACATGGAGTGACCCTGGCTGTTGTTCTTTAAGTGCTTTTCCAGCACGTCACATGCATCTGCTACTCACTTATCGACCCACTTGAGCCTATATAAACTAGCCAATATTCTCTTTGCTAAATAAGGTTATTGAAAAAATGTAACATTGCATGCAGTAGTATCTCCATACAAATTTCCCAGTCAAGATGTTAATAGATTTAAGGTGTTGGAAAACCACTTTCAATGAGTTCATGGAGTTTCACAGGAAAACAGGTTTGCAGTTAGCATTCACATGACCATTTTGCCCACCTAAAGGATCTTGAATTTGAGGACATTTAGCTTTTAATGTTTTAAGGATACAAGCATGTCAGAGCCTTTAACACAAGATAACAAAATCCAATTTCACTTGCCTAGATCAGCCTTTGTAAGTGTTACCACCCGAGTGCTGAACTCAAGTCCCAGATCTGTTCTAAGTTTCATCCCTTTCTAACTGGGTAAAAATAAACACATCCTTCCTTACCCTTTATGGAGGCAAAAGCATTACAAAGAAGGAAGTACACGTGCATTGAGGAGAACTGAGCTAAGCACCAAAGATTACCCCAAAAGGACATGTGCCAAGTGCCACTTTAGTTGTTGAGCTCTACATAATAAATAGCGGTATTTATACATAAAGTTTATGATTCAGACAGTAGCTTAGACTACAGACCTGTGCCTGGAAGAAGGCGAAATCCTGCCTCCTTCCCCAGAATGAGTTAAAGGGATTACAGAGACCTTTCACAGAGTATATGTAGAGACTAAGGAAAAGCTCAAAGCTATTATGATATTTATTCCCCCCCCCAACTTTATACAGTACCTTACTGAATGAAAGAGAAGCTGGCCACATGCACGAACTGTGGAAAGCAACTTATTTTAGACTGCAGTAAAACAGGTTTGACCTAAATTGCTGAGCTTAACTTTACCTTGGGCTATGCACAAGTGCAGAAGTTACCAGAGCCCAGCTGCCATCAGTAAGCTCACTGCATCCCTTTGCTTATCCCTAAGTTGTGAAGCATCATTGTATCTATCCAGCAAAAAATTACCACTTTCTATAACTGGTTTGAATGGTTATTGTTTAATATTTCAGTTCTCATCCAAGAACACGTCCTTGTTAGATTTGCCTGGGACTGACAACATTTAACGAGTTTGGGAGAAATCCAGGAATATGTTATCACTGAACAACAGACAGAGACTAATGCCAGACTTCAGCTACTTGATTTAAAATTTTTATCACACTTCAACACTGCAATGAATGGAAAATACTTCTCAAAGTATAGTGCCACTCCTATCTCTCCTCTCATCACTTTCTACCTTAAGTTGTGAGAAATGGAAGAATTTTGGTGAGGTGATGGTGGAGGGGATACTCCAGTTTCTGTAACGCAAGCCACCCCACACTTCTTACCTTGTGGGGCAAATGACACTTGTATGTCCTGCCTATTAATGGCTTAAATGTAATAGATTTTTTTAATTGCATTCATCACACGATGGTAAAATTCCTCTACAATTTAAACACCAACATTTCAAAGACTTTCCCTCTAACCTGAGCCTTACTGGCATAAAACCTCTGTTATCTCATTATCAGGATATTAAGAAAAGATAGGGGAGACTTAACAAGTATCAGCCTTCTCATCAGTGAAGTCATCTCTTGGAGAACCTCTGCACCTCTGGACTTGCACCCACTTGGGATCAGCCAAAAGGCTTTTCACCCTCTAGCAATGGTCATTTCCAATCGTCCCTTTGAGCAGACTTGGTAAGCTAATAAAATTGTATCTGCAGCCTTGGTCTAGCTTCTATCCTTTCTTCTCACCAATTCATGAATAAACATGAGAATTTATCATCAGGCCTTGAGTAGTTAGATTTATAATAAACAAGTCTTGGGAGCAGGATGGAAAGGGGGAAGGAAAAAATGTCATTTGAGTACTCCAGGCTTCAGAAATAGAACTAAAATGGGAGGCTGTGCGACCTCGCTTCAGCACCTGTGTGCGTAAGTGCTCTGCTTCCAGTGATGTGATGAGATGCTATTTTTCCCCCGGGGGCTCTGCCTCATTCTGCATATGAGATAGGCCTGCGTGGGGAGGAAGGCAAAGTCGGGTGGTGAAGGAGACACTGCTGTCTGCCTGTCCCTTTTCACTCTGCTGCAGAAGCTGCCTCCTGTATGAGTCACAAGTGGGAAAAGAAAGATGGTTTTAAGATTCAAGTAATTGCTTGCTGCATTAGAATGCCAGGAGGCTTCACCACCAAGTACCTGTGTGATGGCAAGCAAGGCATTTACACCAATCCTTAGACTGGCAACCACCAAAACGGGTTTTATTTTCTGTGCAACTGGGTTGAAATCCCCTGATTCGTATGGTAATGCTGAGTGGAAGTGCATGAAAATACCATGTGACTTTCATGCAGCCAAAGCCACCAAAAATCATCCTTTGGAGCTACAGGAAACATCTGTACACACATGTATAAAGTGTTACAGATGAACAAATGGAGGCTTTTGACTTTTTACATGAGGAGCACCTTATGCAGATTAGCAGCTGACCCCACTTTTCATCTTGAGTCTCTTTTGGTAGCGTGAAGGTAATCATATGTGGATACCATAATGATAAGTACCATACAGAAATGAATGAGCGAGAAAGGGGGTTACACATTACGTATTTTATATTCATCAGTTTAACAGCTGCACATTGGCAAAGGTTTCCAGTTCTGGGCCCCTCAGTTTAAGAAGGACAGGCAACTGCTTGAGAGAGTCCAGGGCAGGGCTACAAAGATGATTAAGGGAGTGGAGCATCTCCCATACAAGGAAAGACTGAGGGAGCTGGGTCTCTTTAGATTGGGGAAGAGGAGACTGAGGGGTGACCTCATTAATATTTATAAACATGTAAAGGGTGAGTGTCAGGAAGATGGAGCCGGGCTCTTCTCAGTGATGGCCAATGATAGGACAAGGGGCAATGGGTGCAAGTTGGAACATAGGAGGTTCCACTTAAATATGAGAAAAAAACTTCACAGTGAGGGTAACAGAACACTGGAAGGGGCTGCCCAGAGAGGTTGTGGAGTCTCCTTCTCTGGAGATGTTCAAAACCTGCCTGGGCACGTTCCTGTGTGACCTGCTCTAGGTGTTTCTGCTCTGGCAGGGGGATTGGACTCAATGATCTTTCAATCCCTGATATTCTGTGATTCTGTGAAAGGTTTTTCCACAAGCAGACAAGTACAGTCTAAGCAGCAGCATGCGTTTGAGCAGTTAGAACCTGCAGCCATGTTCTGCTCCCATTAAGGGAGGCAGGAGCAGCCTCTCTCTGTTCTAGCACTTGACAGAGCTGAGTGGCCCGTTACCTCTCTGAGAGAAAACAGTCACCTTGGAAGGATCAGCCAGCCCAAAGATTGCGCTCTCGAAGCACGCTGTGCCTAAAAATATACAGCACTTCAGCCACAGACATTAAACAAGTGAAGGACTGAAAACAGGCTCACACAGACAGGATGCTGTTCCCCCCCCACCCACTAACACCACCACACCCCCAGTAAAAATGGCCTCTGGTCTTGTCAGTGAAAGGCATAAAGGCCTTTACTGGGTCTCTGCAGAACACAAGCAAGGCAACAGCAAAATACCTTGAAGCACATTCTGAGGAGCTTCTCAGTGTTGAAGCAAACCGTTAAACTAATACCAAAACGAACACAATAGCTCTCCAACATTTCCTGCTGCCTTTGAAAGCCCCTACAAAGAAATTGTATTGATTCACTTCATCCTGAGCATAAGGAAGAAAATTAAAGGCTTCTTTTAAAACCTACATGCACTTCCAATTGCTAGATGCATGATAAAAATAAATTAAAAATATTTTTCTAAGCTTTATCCTCAAGAGATAAAAAGAGAGACAATTAAGGTACTTGATATGACACATAGGCAAGCAGAAATGGCTCCTGATCATGGCCCCCACCCTCCAGCCAAGATTAAACAAAATCTATTGTAACTGAGCAGCACTGGGTTTTATTTTTTTCCCCTGGGGCTCATTATAAGCCTCTGGATTTTTAAATTACAATAGGCGTATATTTCCTTCAAAGGTTATAGGACATTCTGGCTGTAGCGTATAACACAATTGAAATGCAACACTTGAGTATCAATATAAGCAAATAATATACCCAGATAGATCATTCTGAAGTAAAACCGAGCCAAAACAACAGCTGCTTACTTACAAAATTAGATTTTTAATAACTTAATACAGTGCAAAACCCTAAAACACATTGATAGCTCTGATACTCTGAAGAAAAATTTAACCAATACAGTATTGGTCTGTCATGTGAAGGTTTAGCTATATGTGGAGAAATCAAGCCATCCTTGCTGCGTGGCAGAACCCAGCTTGTTCTCCATGCTGAGATAACCTTTTCAAAGATGCACTTTGGCCCAAAGGAATAAGGTCCTACAGAATTTAATCAGCATGTATTAAGTGCCAACCCACAGGCTGGAGTTAGAACAGAAATGCTGTATCATGAGCCAACCACATTAAAAGAAAACTCCAGTCAACTATACTATTACAGTGCCTAAGCCAAGGAAGTCTGGGATTTTTCCACTCCTATCAATTTCTTTAGTATCTGGTGATACAATCCTTCCCTTGCCCTGCACTCTCCTTTCCTCATCCCAGAGCATAAGCAGTGCTGTGAACTTCCCACACAAAAAGAAAAAAGCCCAACCAACCAGTTGCACTGGCCATCTCCCTAGGCTCCCCATGTTGCAGAGAGGAACGTGAAGCCACCTTTATCCCATTTCTCAAACACTGAAGAGTTTGTTTCTGATGCAGAGCTTTAGAAGGAGAAGGTGTTTCAAAGCCCTGCAAGCCAGCAGTGCTTTCCAAGTCCATTTAAGCACCAAGAGCTTCTATGCCCATTCCTGAGGAACGTGTTTTCCTTGGTTTTGTCTCTCCCTTCTTTAAGGGCCCCAGCAGTTTGTAACACACACACATGTAGTGGACAGGACTAGGATTATGTACTGACTGAGAAGATACTCCAGACCATTCCAAAATATGCTTCAAGGTCCTTTGTACCTTCTTCCTTCCTTGCCCCATAAATTAAATAAAGCTTTTCATTACCTGCTTTCCTCAAGGCTGTGCAAAATCTCAGCTATCAACGTAACAGCTTTGGATTGAGCTTTGCAAGTGCAACACTGTGCACGTTTGATACAACTAGGTTGAAAATTTCCTATTGCCATCAAGACTTCTTGCCTAGACTGTGGCCAGTTTTGTCCATGCAAGTCCATTTTTCAAACTAGGCAAGAGCCTGCACCGCAAGACTGAAGTTCTGTGCAAGGTGAATCCAGATTTCATTCCTCCCAGCTGAGTGCCTCGTCCCTAACTACGTCTCTTTTTTGTTTGTTTTCTTTTGTTTGCTTCCCCAGTCATCATTGGGAATGTATAAGGGTAAAACGAGAAAGTTGTCCCGCTAGTTTTATCACACTGTTTTCCCTTTTTAGTGCTTTCTCCACAAGCCTTCTGTTTAGAAGGGAAAATATGAGTAGAAGGAAGAAAGCAACATGCAGTGACGCTCCTGGAAAGACGGGGTAGGGTGGCAACCACGTCAGTTTTAGTAGAGATACACCATTGCATAGACTTGCTTATTTCCATTTCCAAAGACGCCCTCAGTAAAAAAATAAAAATCTGTTACTATGAGCAAAGTGGCTGCAATGTTTGCTCAAAACCCAACCCAGCCCAACACTAGTGCGTTAAGAAAACAGACTGTAAACACATCAATGGTAGCAACGTATCATATAAGGGCTCCCATAATTCCTGAGCTTCCGTTTTCAGACAAAATCTAGTGGCCATAAAAACCCCTCAACCAACCAAAAAAACCCCTAGACCAAACCAACCCTCACCTTCTAGGCTCAAACTTGCATTTTTAGTTCAATTAGAAAGCCACGGAGGCGTAAGAGGAGACATGGGGAATTTCTAATTACATATACGTGACACTAATGCTGAGCACGGAGCACGTGAATGGAGCTAGCTGGCCCTTCTTGCTAATTCTCCTTTACAAAACTCTTTTGTAGTAAGACAAGATATTCAGCTGGCCACCAGCTCTTCAATCAAGGCCATCAATTGATGCCAGGTCAGAGGGCAACATGTCAGAAGGGAGACAAGGTCCTTCCTTAAGAAAAGTTTAACATATTGCAACTGTGGGAACATGAGGCACAGGAGATTCAAACAGAAGCCGGGCGTTAATAAATGAAGATCATACTACCTTTATTAGTTCTGTTCTGAGATGGATACCCTCTTTGATAAAGGTACCCAGTTGTTCCAGCAGTGACCAGAATATCCAATCCACCATTATATAATACTAATAATCCAGAGGTGGGGAAGCACCTTGCCCAGGATATTTACATCAACAGCTTATCTAGTTTTCAGTGTGGCATAATTTGGCCTAACAAGCTATCCCTCATTTCTATGTACTCCTAGGAAAGTAACCCATTTAGATTGGCCTGGGGTAGAGACACAAATGTGTCACTGAGGATATAAAACTAGCAGACTGTTCCCAATTTCATCATGATGCAGAAGGGAAAGAGTTGGAAAGGAAGCCTGTTTCAGACAGTGAAAAAATCTGAAGATTTCAAAATTAACCAGATGGGAACGCGTGGAGGAGTATATTTATATATAAGCCAACTTTGCAAGGTTGAAAGCAATTTTTTGTGAAATAAGTACTTGACTAAAAATACTTGATCTTTGGCTGCTAACAATAAACTCTAAGAAAAAGGAGCAGAGAACCTCTCCTTGTATCTTCACAAACCAAACCTGTAAAGCTGAGTCACAGGAACTGTGGAGTTTGTCCCATTTCTGATCTATGCTTATTCCAGAAAAATGCACCGCTAGAGAATTCCTGGGGAACTAGACACACACCTTTGAGTTAAGAAAACTGTAAGCATAAACAAAACATAAATCCTGACCAGCTGTTAACACTTTTGGCGGTGGTGAATCTGTAGCGTAAGTGGATTTTCATAGAATCATAGAATGGTTAGAGTTGGGAGGGACCTTAAAGATCACTGAGTTCCAGCCCCCCTGCCATGGGCAGGGACACAGCCCACTAGAGCAGCCTGGCCTTGAACACTTCCAGGGATGGGGCATCCACAACTTCCCCGGGCAACCTGTTCCAGTGTCTCACCACCCTCACAGGAAAGATTAAATACCAGAAAAATTCTAAGTCTCCCCTCTTCCAATCTAAAGTCGTTACTCCTTGTCCTGTCACTACACGTCCTGACAAAGTGTCCCTTCTCCAGCTGTCCTGTAGGCTCCCTGCAGCTTTTGGAAGGCTGCTATAATTACACATAAAATTTTAGACTTCTTGACTCACAATTTTGTATTTTGTTTACACCACCTCTAAATAAATCCTACTACTCACAATCACTACTAAATACTTACTGAAAAACCTGGCAGAGATAGTATCAGCTGCTCATTCTATTGCCTGTTTTAAGCAGGCTTACTTACCAGTGCTTACACTTGGGATCACTTCTACAGCAAGGCTGTGCTTGCAGTTTGTCAAGCTCAAAAGTCCTACTGTTTGTGCAGGACGTTCACTTCATCCTGATGTTAACAAAATTCCAGCCAAAGTTTCACAAGCCTGGGAGGAAAGGGGGGGGTTTGCCTACACTAAGTTGCATATGCTAGCACTAATACCACACCATAGATATTTTGACCAGGCCAGTTAAAAAAATAAATAATGAACACTCCTCGTGTATAACTGCTGAGACCCCATCTGGAATATTCTGTCCAGTTCTGGGCACCTCAGTTCCAGAGGGACAGGGAACTGCTGGAGAGAGTCCAGCATAGAGCCACAAAGATGATTAAGGTAGTGGAACATCTCCCATAACAGGAAAGGCTGAAGGAGCTGGGTCTCTTTAGCTTGGAGGACACTGAGGGGTGACCTCATTAATGTTTATAAATATGTAAAGGGTGAGTGTCAGGAGGATGGAGCCAGGCTCTTCTCAGTGACAGCCAATGAAAAGGGGCAATGGGTACAAGTTGGAACACAAGAGGTTCCACTTAAATATGAGGAAAAATTTTCACAGTGAGGGTAACAGAACACTGGAAGGGGCTGCCCAGAGAGGGTGTGGAGTCTCCTTCTCTGGAGACATTCAAAACTCGTCTGGATGCGTTCCTGTGTGACCTGCTCTAGGTGTTCCTGCTCTGGCAGGGGGATTGGCCTAGATGATCTTTCAAGGTCCCTTCCAATCCCTGATATTCTGTGATTCTGTGATAACAGGGATGAGCATAGAGGGAAGACAATGACAATGTGGGAACAGGTTCAGGAAAAGCTGTGTTCCATCTTCTGTGCAGGCAAGGATGATCAATCGGCTCTTAATTTGGAAGTCGGAGTTCAATTCCACAGCCTGTTCTGCCCCAGAAGGGGGAAAGTCTCCGCTACTAGATCCAAACAGCGCATAAGAAAAGCTTCCTAATTTGAATACAAGAGACTTCACCAGGGAGGAGCAAGCAGCAGGCAGCGTCACTTGGGATCAGTAGTGGTGAGATGCAGAAGTAGGGGAAAGTGAAAGCCTCAAGTAAACCATTAGCAGGGAAGCAGAACGAGATCAAAGAACGCAGAGACGAGACCAAAGAGAGGGGGAGTGGTAAGAGGAAGACAACATGCAACAGATGCTGAGTTAAGAGCATCAACTCCAAACTGTTGACCGTCTTGTTATCTCCCCAAAAGTACACCAAAAATGAACGGGAGAGCACAGAAAAAACACACACTACAGAAAAAGAAGTACTGTTTTTACAGCAGGACTGAAATAAGCTATGTGTGGAAATCCCCACGATGTATAGAAAACGTTCTCCAGATTATGCAGAATAAAATACAGCTACTTTCAGTATTTGAGTGCCCGATATTGAGACGTGAAGCTGCTCTGAACTAAGACAGCTCGAGAGTTCCCTGCACTTGTAAACCAGGCAATGGACAACCCGGCATAACACATAGATAATTAAAAATTGACTCTATTGAAGAGCCAGTCCTTGTGCTGGTGCCAGCTGCTCTCTGCACTAAATGAGGAAGCCTGTGGGGAAAGAAATAAAGTCCAGCAGCATATTGGATATAGCATGTAGCAAGAATATTAATTTGCACAGGGAACCATATCACAGAACTATTTTCAACGCTGATAATATCAAGACACCTAGAAGCAAATCCCCAGGACACAGCTATTTCTCTGCATGCATTAAGCGTAAAGAGCTCCAGGTTGGGGTTTTTTTGTCTGGAGAAGATTGCTGTTTTGAACAAAATTTTAAGCAGACATCAATTTATTTGCTAGTTCCATTAGCCACTATTCATTACCAACTGGAAAAAGCACTGCCAGGAAAGAACGCTGAAATGCTGTCAAAGTAGCTTGATGTGTCCGTGCATTTATTCGCTCTGCAGCCCAACAGAGTCAAGCATGGCTGGGCTTACAACAACATGCTGAAGCAGCACGTTTTTCCCAGGGGAAAAACAAACAAAACAAAGCCAACCAATCAATATTTACACACTGTGCTTATTACTGTGGGTTCTAGCATGTAAACTCCAACGATTCATTTACCATTTTCTGGGGACATGAGGGTTATTACTGCGTAACCTTACTCTGGTGAAGAGCTTGAGCCTTTTGCCTTCCCATGCCACCATTTGAAAACACAGCCATACCAGCATTTAGCAGTTTAACTGGTAACACGCTTGACATTTCCTTCTGAATTTCTTTACACGAGCATTTTCTGGAAGAAAGGGAGCAAAACCCATTTCGTTACCCTTTCCTCATGACAACAGACCTGAATAGAAATGAATCCCTGTCTGCAAATTTACTTTGACACACAGATTTGTTAACCCATTAAACCAAAGTAAATACCCCCATTTAACAAAGACCTTATTTCCCAATTGAGCTTGCAAAACTCTAACAAAACCAAACCCCTCACTTCAGCAATTTTGATAACACTTTTTTTTTTTTTTAACTTCCTAGGCAATAACTGTATTTCATGCAAAAAAGCATCAAAACTGTATGTATTTTTGCACAAAGTTGGCAGGCATCCCTATAATTTTACCCCGCTTAGGAGAATACATAAGACAAAGAAGATAGAGCAATTATTATTGCTATTTTTTATTTCCCTGGTCTTCACAAGACCAGAACAACATCTATAAATCTTCCCTATGTTTAAGTCATAAAAAATATATTTTAGGAACAGGTTAAAATAGATACAATTCATATGACGTTGTCTAATTGCAACAGAATGTACAAGGCTGTATGTAGAAGTTGAACAGATTCATTAAGACACGAAAAACCAAAGGATCTCAATATTTTAAAATCAGCTATTACAAATTAGATACAAGTAAAGGCAGTAATGCTACAGAAAATAATACATATTAGATCACCCCAAATTCTTTTAGTTCTAATCAAAGTACAGATACTAAGGAAATAATTCTGCCAACTCCTAAAGGACATGCTATTCATGTCACATGTAAACTAAGGACAGCATTCTGCAGCTCAAAAACAGGCATCAAATTCCAGTACTAGTCTTTCATATGGAAGTACATTTTTAAAAACACCAAAATCAGCTAAATGGTTATATTATGAACAATATAAGAAAATCTGCTGGTGTACAGCAGAAAGCGACAATGCTGACAATAGCTACCACACACCAGATAGGACTGTCAAAAAAGCACAGATCTTTTTAAAAATGAAAGGAACTGATGTAGGATTAGGAAAATATTAGCTAGTATTTAAGAAATATTTGTACATTCATGTGTTACATTTTAGCCTGCTTTCCCTAACTGATGCTACGTGCTGAAAAGTCATTCAGATGTGGTGTTCTACTTGCTCAAACTCATATCTCCTCATAACGAGAAACGCCTCCACATCCGTATTTGATGCAGCACTTGTACCAATACGCTGATAAATACAGCTCCCAGTGGAACGTGTTCTCATTGACATAATCCGTTTCATTTTTATGTTTGTACTTTAGACACCAGAAAGCAACTCTGCAAAAATAGTAATGGTATCCAGAAAAGTCAAAATTAACAAGATTAAACTATAAAAGTGCTAAACCTATGTAGTTCACTGCCAGGCAGCCAACAGAAGAATATAAAGACTCAAAAAGTTGACAGTGATTTCTGTTTTGCTTTGGATTTCCCTATGTGTATATTTAGGAAGGGTACTCACCAATAAAAGTCGCATTCAGTTCCCAATACAGATTATAATAGTTGTACCAAGATCATCAGAGACCTATTTGCTATACAGTAGCTCAAGTTTCTTTAGATTAAAGCTTCTGCAGTACTACTTTTTCTTCTCAATTGATAGTTAAGCCACTTTCAGATTTTTCTTTTAAGCTTCAAGTTTAAAAATCTTTACATATATTCATACATATGTATAAAATACTAAAACTTTAATAACAGCCCTATAAAGTGAGGTTCACTGTTTCTGCACTTAGTTTGCCACCACTTAGACTGTGAATCATTGCAATCATATTGGAGTGTTTGTTCAGTTCTTCCTTCTGTAGTTTTACAAGAGCTTCTTTTTCCTCCAAGCGTCCTTCCAACTGGGATTTTTGAACTTCCAGAGAAGATGCCTACGGAAACCAAATGCTGTAATTTCCTCCATTGTCAATTGAAAAACATACACGATACAGTCAAAGTTGAGTGGCTTGACAGTGACTTTAAGCAAGTAATTCAAAAGCATCATTTTAAAATTACAAGACTGTTTCAGAAATAGCTCTGTCAGCTGTACCTTCAGTTCACATAAATGATTACAGCTATTGCCTCACTAGAAGATACTATGGGAAACCACCAAGCCTCATGTTGTCATTGTCCTATTTAAGCAGAAGTGTCCACAGTGAAGCCATCCACATTTCATTTCAAGCCCTACACCAGTAAATATTTACCATGAACAAGGGAAATATTTGCTATACACTGGATAATATTGCCTGGAGACATTAGACTTTGCTTGCAGGGAATGGAAATGCTTCGCCAGACTGAACACTTTGCAATTCCTGACCAGTTTGCATGTAAAAATGAATTTCCACCTTGTGAGCTTACAGGCTGCACTGAACTTTTAGGGATTTTATTTTGCTTTTTAAACCTTACCCATTTAACTTAGTTTAGCCAAGCTGGTCTCTGTTTTGAAAAAAAAAAAAAAAAAGACACTTCTTTTTTTAGAGATAAAAATAGTTATTTTAATGGAATTTCAAAGACCAAAGAGAAAAATCAGATGCGTTCCGATATATGCACATGGAGCATACATACCTTATTTCAGGTCTCAAAAAGGGGAGAAAGTAAGCCAATTCACATTTTTCAGTAGTAAAAACTAAAAGGAGTGTGCTGTGTCTGCTGTATTCTTGTACTTAGTATTGCACTACGGGTTTTTATTTTTTTCCCCACTTATGTACTCACACAGCTCATGTCATATATCCTCATTAGAGCCCAACCCTAACTTCTTTTCTCTTAAATTCAACCTCAACTACTCAAAAGGTGTAAAATAAAAGCTGACATAATTTCTTCTTGTCCACTATATTGACTGCTTTAGTGTCTCTAGCCACTTTACCACTGAAATATTGATTTACCAACTGTATCAGTTATATAGATATAATTCCAGTATCTAGAATGCAGGTGCAAATAATTCCTTACCTTGATACTCAGTTCTTTCCTTGCTTGTTCAGTTTTACTTAATTCCTTTCTGAGAATATCTATAGTTTGTTCCATATCTGCTTTTTCTTTTTGCTGAGCTTTCAGTTTTTCTTCCAGAACTTTTATTTTCTGTTGCAAGGCTTAGGAAAACAAACACATTAAAAGATGGGTTGACGAACTTAGAAAAGAGATACTGCATTACATGGGAATTAAGTACTTTATTTATTTATTTTTAACTCAACATGGCTGCTAGTAATTGAATTACTGAGCAGTGCCACCTACTGCTAACTTTTAGTGGCTGCTTCCAGTCACCTGCAGAAGACTAATTTGCAGTTCCTACAAAATTAGCTTCAGTCGACACGCTGTAAAAAGATACTAGAGTGACATAAGACGCTGTGCAGAGACAACAAGAAGTCCATATAGCCTGGGAAGTCACATTAAGGTATCCTTTCAAAAAACTGAAAATCTGCCTGGTTTCATTCCACTGTTAAATTACGTATCCCTGCTTAACTTCAAGATGTACGAAGTACTTAGTAAGATATAGCTACTTATCTAGAGCACTTAATAACAACATCTAGGTAAGTGACTTACTTGCTATTTTGCCATCTCTCTCCTGTAGCTGTTGCTGTAATTCTTTTCTGTGATCTTCAGTTTCTATCAATTGTGCAGTAGTCCTAAAATTGCAGGGAAATAAATTTTAATGATCAAAGTGAGATATGCCACAGTTTTTGTGTCCTAAGCTAGAATGATTTTTGTGGCATTTCCAATTGCTGTTGGGAGCTTCAAATCAACAAACCTATCAATTTGCAGGGTGTGAGTACAGACAGATTTGATTTCCTTCCCCCTGCCCCCCGTACCCCCCACCATGAAATACTTTTTTCCTTCTCTGATCAGATGCACAGTTGAAACTACTGAAAAGTAGTACATACCTGGATGTTAGACACCAGAAACTGTTGCCTTTGATTACAGCCACAAAGCATTCAAAATACCATAACAGAACTGAAATTGTCATTCAACTTGTGTCAAAATTCACTGTCATTAGTGAATTAGTATGCTGGCCTTTTAGCTCTTAGTATGCTCCTGAATCACCAATACCAATAGTAAAACTGGTTTCAGGTACTATCCATGCAAGCACACCAATGCATAAAGATTTTCCAGTATCATTCTGAACATCTTACATATTGTCATATGAAAATCAGCATAAAGGACCATTTAATAAGATATCGCTGTATCACATATAGTTCTGCCACAGTCCTCACTAGTTAAAGATAATATTTAGTTTCCACAATTGTTTAATATCTAGGTACTGTCATCTACCAGCACTGCAGCTGTAACCTGAGCACTTTATACCCTGTGAAGCTAATCTACTTTTTCCCTTACTAGTTAACCTCATTTCTAAGGCATATTCTAACTACCATTTGTCTTGCCAAGATGGCATCTATTTTGTTTGCTCCTTTATCCACTTATTATCTACCAGTTTCTAAGCTGCAGCCTCTAGCAAGAGAAAGGAGAAGTTTATTTCCATGGTCTCCATTTTATTTATGGCAGTTCAAGAATATTGATGTAATAACTGCCCTCCCCCAACCTACCTTTAAAAAGGGGCAGTTTTCATCCTAATATCTCCCCAATTAAACTAAGTGAAAGTAAGTGTCCAAATTTATTCCTTAGCAACCTAGTGGAAAACTTTTTACACTTATACACTTGAATCAGAACTCAAGGCAGTGATCTGGACCGTTCTGATTACTGACAAGGCAAGAACCTGGGAGGATGAAGTGAACTTTGTAATTACAAGTAGGAAAAGCATATTATTTTTAAACTGAATACAAGGCCTGCTTATGAGCATATTTCAAAAGATATATTCCGCAATATTAAGTATTAAATAAGACTGTTCAAATAGGAATCCTATTCCCTTAGTTTCACTGGTGAAAGGTACATTAGACCTCTATTTTAAGCCAACAAAAAGGAAAAAAAAAAGTCATAATTAGTCCTCAAGACGACATAAGTAATGATAGTTTTATGGCTGAGGAAATAAGTTTTATATCAGACAGAATACCAACCATCAGTATTTCTTATATAATTTTAAAAACAGATTAGTAGTGTTGGGGGTTTTTTCCCTAATCTGATAACATTGCAGAGAAACCTTGCACGTTAAAAGGGAATACACTAAAATCTTTGTATGATAACAGCTTTTAAGAATTCAGCAGCCACCAAAACATACCTCTTCACCCCCCCAAATACATACAAGAATTGGATTGTCTTCATTAGTCTTTTTAATTTCTACTGCCACTGAAGTCTGCGGGTTTTCCTCCCTGCCCCCAACCAATAGTTAACAAAATGAACACCACTGCTACAGATTTTCATTTAACATACACATATAAAGCAATCCTTGAAGCATCTTTTGCTTCCTCAAACTCCTCTTCTCAGATGTTGCTTAAAGCAGAATTGAAAAATTGAGAGTAAAGTGCTATTTAGTTTTACTGTTTATCTTTAATGTGTTTTAAAAAAGATTGCATTGAACTTACCTGTCATTCTGCTGCTTGAGTGATTCATTTAGTTTCTTCATTGCTTCCATTTGTTTATTTAGTGAATTTAATGTAATCTGTAGATCTTCATATTGTCTTTCAGTTGTTTCATACCTGCAAATGAATTAGGGGGTTATGGTCGAAGAGTGTAAGCGTTTTTGAAGAACTTTTTCTATGATAATTTGTCAAATAAAAGTACCCGACGTCATCTGTGCAATCATACCACTGAAGCTAAAAGCAAGATGTTTTGGGAGGAGATGGTGGTGTTTGGTTGAGGATTTTTTGGTGGCAATTTATTGTTTGGGTGCTGGGTTTCTTGTGTGTGTTTGTTTATTTTAAATTAACATATTCAGAGAAAGAAAAAAAAAACAACAAAAAACCAAACTAAGCTTCAGTGGATCCCTTATATATCTTTTATTATTTACAACTAGTAAGCACCCTTCTTCCAGTAGAAAACTCTTAAGAACTGACAAAACATACAGGTGCCTTCAAAAATTTGACATACGCAAGCTGTTCTAAATTAGCTATTTGTACTCATCTTTTAAGGGACCCCTTGAGTCTATGACCTTCAGTTGTCTGGTGAAACTAAAACTGAACATACAACTGACAATACAATGTGCAATTAATACAAGTTTATGAGGCAGATGTCATGCTGTAAACAAGTGTTTTACTATTTTCCTTCCAAAAGGAAAATTCTCTCCCCGATATCAGCTGATTGTTTTTAAGGAACAGTTTAAGTGTGCAGACTGTTTAGAAATTAAGTTTTTGTTTTGTAAACGCATTGTAAGGATCAGAAATCTATTTTATTCCCACTTCAGAAAATTTAAAACTGTTAGATACTAGATTGAGGCTGTTTTATTTCACAAAAATTAGTTGCATACATGTTCACAGAGTCTATGGCTGCATACAATTCAAGCAAAAAAAAAAAAAAAAAAAAAGGAGGGACTTTCACAATAATGACCATGCTAGATACTTATTCAAGAAAACCCATAATGAGCAGAACTTTTATACAGCCTCCCTCAATGACTCCCTTACTGGCAGCAGTATGCCTTCAAAATTGTTTAATATAATGCCCGCTCCCATTATTAAGCAAGAATCCAGCTCTCAGATTTATTAGCTTCTTCGCCTTGCTGACACCTAGTGATGAGACCAGCTCATGTGAGTTAAAAAGCCAAAGCTCCTGCCAGCCTTTATTCCTCCAGAGCATATTCTATTTTCATAAATAGTTTCTATCCTTATGTACATTTTGTATCTCACATGTCCTTTTTTTAGCTTAAGATTCTAAATAAATAATGCTTGAAAATAATCCGGGGCACAGAAGGTGCCTCCTTCCTCCCTATCTCAGTTTTACCTAATTTCAGTCAAATTTGCTACATAAGTGATCAAAGATGTAAGATCCTATATTACGTAAGCACACTGTATTGGCTGCTTCCCCAGGCTATTTATGGCATTTTGTCAAGACAACATATGTGATCAAAGAAAAAAAAAACCAAGAGTATCACATAATACCAATATAAACTAAGCATCGTTAATTCTGTTAACATTCCCTTCTATACAAAGTTTCCTGAAGTGGACCTTCAACTTCTACAGTTTCAGTTCTCAGTCCATTTAACAGATTAACCTCATCAACAAGCATATAGGAGAGAAAAAACATAAAATTAATTTTTCACTTAAAAACATGAAGTAGCCTGTAGTGCTGCCCTTCCAATGTGCTTAGCTCCGTAATGGGCTTCATCACTCTTTGAACATTGAGTATCTGCTTAGAGATCTTACGTGCCTTACCTCTGAAGAAGATCAACAGAGGATTTTTTCAGTATTTCGTATTCTTCAGCAACTGTTTGTAATTTCCTGTTGTGTTGAAAGAGCTGTTCAATATCAGTCTGTGCTCTTTCAGATTCTACCTGCTGAGCTTTCAGCAAATCATTAAGTTCTTCATTTTTTCGTTCTGCATCCTTCAGCATTGTAGCAAGAGTTCTTGCCTTTGAGTGGAAAGAAACCCCCCACCAAAAACCCCCCACAGTTAAAGCAATTCTGTTTCATAAGTCACTTGGTAACAGGCATATTTGAGGCCACAGATCTAACACAAACACCATCAGCTACATTAGGAAATGGATTTTTCTTACCTAACATTAACTGCAAATTACTGTGTTCACTCTAAATTCCTTTAGCTTTATAGACAGTGTGAGGGGGAAGGGAAGAAAAAAGTAAATGGTGACACATTTTAGCTGTGAATTTGGTAATCTGCAGCCCAATCTTCATTATAAACTTTATATAACAGAAATTATTCTGAGCTTTCAGTGCACACCTCAAATACATATGTCACAGAAGGAAGCCTTATTTGAAAGTTCATCTTTGATAAGTGATTAAAAGGCACAAACAGGAAACAGTCCTTCATATACCAGCAAACGCCATATAGAATTTTGGTAAGTGGCTTTATTAATTTTCAAGATTACTACCATTAAATTAACACTAATGCTTAACAAACGATAGTCAGTGCAGTAGGTTAGTTTTGTTGACTTCCTATAAGGAAAAGGACATACTTCCCTATAAAGGGAAAGAAAATTGTTCCAAAGAACAAACCAAAGGAAAACAGGATGTTCATGATGAAAATTAAGACTGCTCTAACGTGCAAGCGTAACTTACAGCTACCCAATATAGAGTTTCAACACATGCAAACACTGTTAAAGCTACTCAGCCAGTTATTACTCAGCTCCACCCCAGAATCCCAGAAGGAATCCCTTGCTACTTACCTCAGACTCAGCCTGGGCTCTCTGACATCGGTACTGAGCCATCAGCCTATCGGCCTGAGCCAGAGCTGCTGCCTTTGCTTCCAAAAGGTCTTGCAGCCTAGTTTCTTTAGACTGTACACAGGAAGAACGTTTGTCATTAACGGTTTCTGAATGTACAGATGGTAACATATCCATACACATTAGGTCATACTCACTGCTAATGCCGACAGCTTCTGCTCATAGACATCCATTATGTCTGATATCCTTACATCGGTGACCGGCTCCTTCATCTGTGGAAATGTTTTCCAATTACTGCTACGGCAAATTTGTGTTTAATTAGACAAGTAACGTGTGCCTAAAGAGCTCAGTAGTTTTGTGAACTCCATCTGTCCACTAGCTTTTTGAGTTCTTATTTTTATAATCTGAGACCATCTGCTCAAATGCACCCACCTGATTCTTAGGAAAAGTTTGTGAATAATTGAACTATTTAGGCTGAAAAGAATTCATCTGTGGAAGACTATCAGTTTAGCACTGTGGAAAAAGCAACACCACCACTCTAAAACAGCTCCTCTTGGTCTAGTCTTTGCTGGAGAATTAGTAGTCCCCAGATAGGACACCTAAAATAATTCGCCCTAATACATCATACTTTGGCATCACAAAATGCACACGACTATAAATCCTTGCTCATACTCTGTGGCTTCTCAACATACAGATTAACAGAAAAGGTTCAGGAAAGGATATTATCCAGAACAGAATTTACTATGCTAACTCATTGACTCACTAGAGGACATTTACCATATATGGTACAGCAAGTCTTAAGTGTTTATTAAAATATATGCCTGAGACAAGTGAAAATGCTACTAGGTGATGTCAGGGTATTTTTTCTTAGGCGGTGCTACTCTAACACCAGTTTTGAGCAGCTGCTCATACATGCTGATACATGACTGAGTGCAAGCTATCCCAGCTATTCATACAATGAACACCTACTGAGAAGCTACTCTCTCTGCACCACTGTGAACCGTTATGTAATGAGTTCTTTTGCATATTAACACTAGCCCCCACATAGCCCCAGTTCTCAGCTCGTTTCCCTGTCCCTCAAGTAGGAAACACGTAGCTGCTTTTCCTGCATGCAAACTCAACTTCTATTATGCCCTTTTAGATACTACTACTACAAGAAAAGCTTCTGTAAGTTCCCTTAACTCCCTCTGTACCGTAATACTATTAAACATATTTTCTCAATTATGTTTTTACACACATTTGAGCTTCACAAAACATATGGAACGCACACGGAAATGAAGTACTGGATATTTTAAGTGAATGCGTATATTGATTTTTAAAGAGACGTTCTACTAATTAGAAGGTCTAAGAAAAGATTCACTCAATTCATCAACAGCTTTCTCCCCTCAAGACATTGAAGCAGCTTCACAATCCGTCACATTAGTGGAAGCTGCTGCACTAGTGCTGTTCGCCACCTGTGGCTGCTTGGACTTCCATTAATATACACACAGTTATGCACCTACACACTGTGACATGCAGTCCTGACAAGGATGATGAATGGCAGAGTCCAGTATGAAGTAAGCTAATGAAGATTCACTTGATGTTTTTCACTATTATTCTAGGAGCTGACAGTTTCATTCTTATCAGTTATAACAAAGAGAGGAGGGTTGCAAAGCTAAGGAACCGCCACTAATACAGACATCAAGCTATTATCTGGTGCTTTCTGTTAGTTTTCCCAATTTGCATAGCAGTCTTTTAAGCCAAAAGAAAACAGAACAGTAATCCATCACTCAGTCTAAAGCAGTTACAAAGCAACTAGCTTGCTTGAACAGAAGAGGAAGAGGAAATATATTCAGTATGGCTCGTAAAGAAGTGCCTGAGTGTCTCATTCACGATGTATCTTGCTGCAGAGGGAAACAACAACTTTCCTCTGATGTAGTAACAGTGGCTTTCCAAGGAGGCCACAAAAATTGAACTGCAAATGCTAAAGAGTCAGCTGCAGGCAAGAAAAAGGAAAACGTTTGTATGTGTGTTTAGCCATGTAAGAGATGCACCATACTCTGGTTCTAAAGCATCATATAATCTCTATTTTATCGCAGAGGCTCCCTTGTACGTGTCTAAGCAGTTGCAACTTTCTGCTACCTGCCTCCACATCTGACAGCTAGAAGAATGTGGGCAACCCCAGTGGAAAAAAAGGGATTTCAATAAGGAGCCCAGCTTCTGATGTAGCCCAAAGAATCATCATTAACTTCTGCTCAGGAGCTCAGTAAAAGGAACACATTCTAAACAGGTAGGACTCTAAACTGAACTCAACTGGTAGATGCACTACAGCCTGACAATTGGATTTTAATTTCCGTCCTCCCCACAATATTTAACAAGGGTATATAAGTTCCACTAACCTCTAGTCCAGAATGAAGTTTTTGTATTAGTTCCTGAATATTTGAAGTTGTGGATTCATCATTTGAAGGACAGGATGAAGAACACCTCACTGAAGTAACATTGGTCATGGGTGACTGCATTTGGATTCTTTTTGATGTGTGCTCTATTTCCTGTTGTCTGTAAGCATTATTTGCTGCAATGCTTTCACCAAGCCTGTATAAACATAAAGGCTGTTTATGAAACAACTTGATACAAATATCATTGCAAGGATTGAAGATGAGAACAATTTCATAACATAATTAACTTCTCTTTCGTTGCAAACAGATTACAGAAGTCACACTTGCATTACCACACAACATTAAAACATGGTATCAACTGAACAGAGATACAGAAAGTAGAAAAAAAACAGAAAGCCTATCATGGTTAATCTTTCAGAACAAATGCAGTATCTTACTGCATGCTGAGAAAAGGCACGGTGTTCAGTTCTTCTTAAGCAGAACAGATCACCTGTCTCGTATTGGCCTGAAAAACGTGTTATTTCACATGTCATTTTTCAATGTAACTAGGCCACTGTTTGTAATTAGGAAGATGGAGAAGGTATTTAGTATGAATTTTTATTAGGCATAAAAATAAGAAGATTGAATCATGAAAAGGCAGAGTGCTACCTTTTCCTTTTAATGTTTTTCCTCGCCAGTAATTTTATTATATAATACTGAGTACAAAACATTTCATTTTGTAAGTTTTAACCAATTTAAGTATGCAGATGGAAGTGTGATCGGTCAAAATTTGTACAGGGAATTTAACACAAACAGTTAGACAGAAATAATTGCAATACCTATATTCCAGTGTCTGTATGTAACTGGTGGTTGATATTTTCAAGGCAGCTACTAACAACATGTTCCAAATCAGAGAATAAGTCAAAAGAGCTAATTTTTGAGGCAGTCAAAAATATTTTTCTCTCAGATTCCTTAATTACTAAGTTATCCCAACCACTTCAATGAACTGTCTCAATGGCTTCCTAAGTGAACAAAACCTATTTTTAACTGCATTTATAGATGCCATTCTGCTAGACCACTGCATAATTCCAGGCATATTGGACTGTATGGATCCTTCCTTCTTCCAGCCAGACTATTTGTTACTGGCTATTCTAAAAATGTTTCTTATTTTAATACATCTCCAGAAATAAGAACTTCCATCAAATAGAACTCACTATTTCCCCTCCCTATTTAGACAATATTAAATATGACCAGAACTGTCATCTGCCTGTGTCTTACCCTATTCTGCTCTTTTTTGGAAGTTACTGCAAAGCTTTAGGAACTGAAGGGTGACACCCAAGACAAAGTTCAGTAGAGAGGGAAATCTGACAGTCAGAATATTAGACACACTCCAGCTAGAAAGTTCCAAGCACAGACTTCAGACAAGTGAATCCTGAGGGACAGATTCAGTCACTACTCTGCTCTCTAGGATCTGATGTTTATTGAATAACATCAGCATTTGAACTACTTCCTTCGACATCCAAGATCATTACTGTCTCTTAACTGCAAATAAGAAGAAAGTTTCTCTCTCTGATGAGCTGGAAGTAGTATGCCAAGAAATGGGAATATCACTAAGCCCACAATAAAGTCAAATGCTCCCAGACCATCACAAAAATATACTTACACTATGGCAGGAAAATCTGGTAAGGGTGCAGCCTCAAACAGTATTCTAAGTCCCATTTGGACTTGCTCTCTGTGGTCTGATGTTAAAGCCAATGTCAAAGGCATAAGCAAGCGTTGATCCTAAAAAAGAAACTACTTTGATCAAAACAAGATATAGCAATCAACAAAACCAAAAAAAACCCCATCCAACTCCAAACTACCCAGGCATCACAATATTAAGGCCCATGAGCACAGAAATGTTTTATTCAAAACTACCTTCTTAAAGTTTGGCATTCTAAGTTTCTAAGCCTGAAGTCAATGGAAGAGAAGCAATTTTAAAATTAGTTTACACTTTTTTTTTTTTTTTTTACACTTTTTTTAGTTTGCACCATTTAGAAACATGTTTTCCCACTAAAGCCAACACAACAGATGAAGAGACTACTGACCTGGACAGGCTTCAGTAGTGGTGGGCCTGTGCAAACCTTATGAAATTCAACCAAGCCAAGCACAAGGTCCCGCACCTGGGATATGGCAAGCCCAGGCACAAATACAGGTTGGGTGGAGAATGGCTGAAGAGCAGCCCTGAGGAGAAGGACTTGGGAGTGATCATGGTAGATGAGAAACTCAACACGAGCTGGCAGTTTGCACTCGTAGCCCAGAAAGCCAACCACATCCAGAGCTGCATCAAAAGCAACGTGGCCAGCACATCATGGGAGGTGATCCAGCCCCTCTACTCTGCTCGCTTGAAACCCCACTGTGTCCAGCTTTGGAATCCTCAACACAGAAAGGACATGGACCTGTTAGAATGGGTCCAACAGAGGGCCACAAAAATCATCAGAGGGATGGAGCACCTCTCCTATGAAGACAGGCTGAGAGAGTTGGGGTTGTTCAGCCTGGAGAAGACTCTGGGGAGATCTTATAACAGCCTTCCCGTACCTGAAAGGGGTAGACAGGAGAGATGGGGAGGGACTCTTTATCAGGGAGTGTAGCGTTAGGATAAGGGATAATAGTTTTAAATTGAAAGAGGGGAGATTTAGATTAGGTACTAGGAAGAAATTCATTACTATGAGGGTGGTGAGACACTGGAACAGGTTGCCCAGGGAAGCTGTGGATGCCCCACCCCTGGAACTGTTCAAGACCAGGCTGGATGGGGCTCTGGGCAGCCTGGTCTAGTGGGAAGTCTCTGCCCATGGCAGGAGATTGGAACTTGATGAGCTTTAAGGTCTCTTTCAACTCTAACCATTCTATGATTCTATGATTATTATCTTCAAGTTTAAGTATTTGATTTTCATCATAAAAGGTCACAAACTGAAGTTTAATAAGGATTTCTTAAGGACTGTGAAACTCCCATTGCTATCCATTAAAATACACAATTCCCATTCTTGAAAAAATCCTTCAAAACTGGACAACGTATTTAACTGTCTGGATTACCTTTCCACCTACATAGATAATTTTTAAGGTACCATCTGACCAATAGTTAGCAGAAACTGTCTAGACTATGCAAAGTCACAACTTAGTTATATATATTTAAGAATAACCAACCCCACAAATAAATGGTTGTGATAACTTTTGTCTAGTTTGCTACCATTAAAATGCAATCTTAGTGCAGTCTTAAAAGCATAATTGTTACCAGGCAGCTGAAATATGATTGCACATGCATTACTGAAATAAATGATTGGAATAAAAGCAAACTGTTCTTATTTTAGAGAGGTTAACAATGAAACAAGCTTTAAGAATTGTGCCCAGGGGACCATATTTTCCTAGAAGTTTTACTACTTCAGAGATAACATGCAAAACATTCAGAACTGAAATTACTACAGTAGTTAGTTGTAGTGCAGTGACACTTTCCTTTAGATACATTTTGTTCACAAGACAGACTAAACTCCTACCTGTAAAATTTTGTAGAAGCTGACCTCCATACCAGGTACATCCTGCTTCAGTTTGCTCATAAGATCAAGTGTTTTCAAAATAATATCAGCAGCAAGTTTGCTTTTAAACACACAAATAGAAAAGCAAAGCAGNTTCAAGTCAGCACTGATAAATAAATTCAGTTCATTTAAAAGAACAAATAAACACCATCACAAAGAAATTAAATACGACTAGCAACACAACAATGCCAACATCAAGAGAGATCACCAAGTTCCTTGGGCATGCTGCTGATCTTCTCCTGCTTGCCAAGGACAGCAACAGTGAAGGCCAAAAAAACACTTTCAAGTTGAGAGTGAGGAGCATTTAATCCTGGGTCAATTATATTACATTGCTTTTTTGGCCATATAACCTACTGATTTACATGCATTTAAGTGGTACTTTCAACTGCAATATACTTTCTGTTGGAACAGTATCACAACTCACACATCTTGCTAAATTACAGTGTAGATAAACGTGTGCTCACCACATTTTAGAGTCCAGTACTTTTGTCCCAAAACCAGTATCAATCCCACTATAGGTAAACTGGTGTTCTATTAGAGACGTGCATTGGCTGGCCGTCAGTACCTTCGAGGCATGCATTTTCAGTACGTCATCTCTACAGAGCAGTAGACCAAGTTAAGAATAAACGTAATATACACCTATGCTTAGATGTTGGCACCAAAAGGAAACATTTTCTAATAATCAAGGACACAAAAGTTAGTGTATCAAAGCACAAGATCCTTCAAAAATGCTTTTAAATCCAACTATATAAGTCACTTAAGTCATGCTTCACTTTTCAATTAAAGCACACACATACTTGGAAAGAAACAGCTAAGGGAAATCACGATGAAATGAGTAACATAAAGAAAGGTGATGAACAAACAGCAGTGAACAATAAGTCTTTAATACAAGAACTAGTTATCTAGGAGTGAACTAGCAGAGAGACTTCTTTGCAGAACTCAGATGCAGGACTATGTCCTGCAGTCACGGTCTCCTTACTACATGACACCAAACACTAAGGACTCCAAGAGGGGCGTAAAACTATCATTCCACATTATTTTCCTTTATTTCACTGATCTAAATTTATATCACACTTCGCTGGGAGCTGGACTTGACTTGGTTAGGCAAAAATACTACACTGATCAAGAAGATAGCAACCTAAACTTCCCTTGCAATTTCAACAGAAAACACTGATCTTCATTTCTGATCTGCAAAGTGCTCTTCCATACTTTTAATAAGCCACCACATTTCATCCTGCACCACTATACTACAAAATAATTTCACAGCAATTAGAAACTACTTCAGGTCTTTCAGGATGACAGCCCTAAGTAAAATTAGGGCAGTTATTGTCACTAAAAGCTATTAATGTGACCCAAGATGGACATTTCTTCTAACACCTTAGAGCAGATCACGGTGAAAGAATAATAAATTAACTGCCCATAAGCACAGAAAAAGGATATTCGTGAGAACATTAATAGCCTTAACCATTCTTTCACACTTTTTCTTCACTAATAGCTCATCCACAATCTGTTCTGGCATCTGAAGATGATCAAGAAGAACAGGCAGCAAAAGATCCACAAACTGTTCGGCTGAGGCGCTGTTCCCACTGTTAATAACATCCTGTAATAAAGATATTTTATTTTATGTCATTATTTAAAATTATGGAACAAGGAAGCCAAGCCTACTCTATCCCTTCCTCCACCAGCCTGTCTTCTAGCTTTCCCAGCATCTTGCTATTTCAGGTTTCGGACTGCTTATCAACATCATGCTGCTGGAGGAGGAAATTTAACAAAGAGCACAGAAACAGCAGCAACTTCTTCACTTCCACAAGTCTGAGAAAGCAATTCTTTGAAAGCTTTGTATCTACCTCATGAATTCATGAACTACCCATATCTTCCACTTAAGTTCCAACACAAACATATTTCTAAAATACAGCATGTCTTTAGAAGCTGTTTCACAAAGTATGGAATTCTAGAACACAGAGAATTTTATTTCAGGTATATTTTTTTATATGCTATTTTTCAAGTAAAATGCTAATAGTTGTTTAAAAATAAATTAAAAATATAGCTGCCAAGAAGCTCTTTAAACTCAATTATCAGTACCTCAAAAATCTCTTTGAATAGTTGCAATGCTAGAACTGCACAGTCTTCAGAGCCTTCCAATGGCTGGTTTGAGAAGTGCACCAATGCAACAGATGGTTCAAAAGTCTTTGAGCGCGTCACAAATCTGGTATTTCCAGAGACTGGCAAGCCAGGTGGGTCCAGTATTGCCTGCTGCAGGGTATGACGCAGTTCTATCACAGAACAGAAGGCGAGCAGCAGCTCTAAGATCTGCATGAAGTGAATGAGAGTTCAAATGCTTTTGAATCAAGTACTTACACAGAAATTGTAACTCCCATAGAACAAAACTAACAAGGTTTGCAAGTTCTATGCAATTCCTTTTAGCGCTTAAAAGGTTTCTGAATAATAGGGTTTTTTCCTTAAAAACCAAGTCAGGAGCAGAAACACAGTTCATTGGACTAGTGAAGGCTTGTGACAGTTACTGCTTTCCTTCTTTTAAAAAAAGCATTACTGCTGGCTAGCAATCTTATAAGCAGTAGAACCGTTTATACACTCAGAATGAAGAAAGCTATGGAAGGGAAAAAACAGGAATGGATGCACATCTATGTACTCAGAGACAAAGAGGAAAACACCCTGGGAAGCTCCCTGTCAGTATGTCTAAATAGAACCAATAAACACAACAACAACAAAAATCACGTACACAGAAAAATTAGCATTTGTTATTTACTATGATGTGAAACACATTTACGAAAAAGCTTAAGAATTGTTTCACAGATGTGTTTAGTCCAAAGGTTTTACCAACATTTTGTATTTTAACCTGTAGCAACAGATAGCCAGTGTTTTATTTATGTGAGGTGGTAGTGAGACAAAGTTGAATGCGACAGTTAACTGCTTAACCAATGTGGCATCAGTTTGTTCAACTAATATGAAATAACTTATTCTTAAGTCTTTGAATTTAGCATCATTGCTCCCTGATCACCAGTTCAAAGTCTGAGTAGTATTAATTCAAGCTTTAGCCAGTGAAGCGGGGTACACACTGCATTTCTGGTGGATCCCAACATTTCTTACTAGCCAAAGTACAAAAGGTGTTTATGTTGGCATTTTGTCTTTTGTATATCTGCTTTCAGGCAGCAGACATACAATCTGGCAAAAACCCTAACCATTACAGATTCAACCTGACAGCCTTCTGAACAACTAGAAAATATAAGGTTGGTGAATACCATAGGTCAATTGAGAGTCCTGAAGTCAATGTATTTCATTATCAACCCTTGTACACAAGGAACCTACTTAGGACTACAGAAGTGGAACCCGATTAGGAGTTATACCCCTCTAAGTCTTAAACTGAAAAAGTATAAATACCTTAGATGATGAATCGGGATCCCTTCCATGAAGAAGATCTAATACTTGACCAAGGCATGAGGTAAAGTGCTCATATCTACAGCATACATAGAGAAGGGAAAAAAAAAATATAAAAAAAATGGAATTTCACCACACTCAGATATTTTTATGGTGATGAATGCATGTGCCCTGATCTCCTTCTTACCCTGAAACACTTCAGGTACAGTGATAGTTTTGATAATGTAACTTCTATTTAAAATAAGATTAAGACTTTAAAAAATGTTGTAAGATCGAAAACCAGTTCCTCAAAATAAGCTAAGATTTTCCAGCTATATACTGCTAGATTTAGACTGAAATTCAGCAACTAAATTCTACTAGCTGAATTTCCAGAACCGCTAGTCAAACTCTCCACAGAACTACTCCATTAACGCCCTCCAGTAAAATTATTACATCAACCACACTATTGCACTTTGAGATAATACAGGCCTGTAAAAGGCAAGATAGGTACTCATCAAGTTGTCTGACTACTGATACTGCCCAGACAAAGAATTACTGAATGCATCTGTTACATATTCCTTAAGTGACAATGAAAACACAGATTTTGATTCACACTTCTGTGTGAATCCTTTAATTTCAGGTACAGCAGTTATAACCAACTGGCAACATTCAAAAAGCATCCAGGGAATTTTTTCCAATGTTTAGTTCAGAATACAAATAGCATACAGCAAAGGAACTGAACAAGAGCTTAGGAAAAATAACCTGCACTTCAATTAAGTAAAGACATACCTGGTAAGATAATGTGCAACTTTGGGGTTCTTCAGAAGATCCATGAGTAGATCAACAGAGTATTTTCTTGTTAGAGTACCATCTCCATTTACAACAATATTGAATATTAACTGAAACGTCTGATGGATATTTCGAGCATGAAAAAGCTGAAAGGATGAAGAGAGTTATATATGGGCACTTTTTTTCTTTGCTGTGTCTCTTGCTTCTTATAAATAGCTGGATTAAAACTAGTGTGACTACTAGTTTTAGCTACAACTTAAGAATAGAACAGTCTTCAAAGTATCACTTACTTTTTCTCCTACTTCTTCGTTTAAAGTAAGACTTGATAATACTGAAAGCGCAAACACAACCATTGTCAAGCTACTATGGGCCAGGAAACTTATTAAGGTACGATAGAAACTCTTCACGTTATTCTAAAGCAAAAAGGAGAAACATAGGTATTATAAATTTTGTTCTGTTCTATAGAAATGTCAAACAGATTGCACATATTTATAAGTAATTCATACAAATAATGAATAATAATACAAAAATATATTAGAATGATAAATGTTCTCTAGGAAATATATTTGTGTTCTACTGCACAATACTGGTGTTGTTATCAATAAATAAATTCTCTGCTGAATCTGTGTAAGGAAATATAAGGAAACAAACCCAAGGAAGAAATGCCATCATTATTTAAAAGAAGAACAAGAAAGTCATTTTGCTGAAGTATCTAATAGAAAATAACTACTGAAAATTGACCCCACTCCTTCTCTGCTCACTGATCAGATCTCACAATAATTCCACCTTTCTTCCAAGGTAAACAGGAGAACATTGCCTGCCACATAGATGAATTTGTGTTTACAAATAGAAAAATAAGTTGTTTGCACTGATTTATGAAGAGACAGGAACTGAGTAGCTCAGATATGGGTGCATATTTAAGGATTCAAGGGCCCTGACCTGACATCAAGATCCATGATATTTTATTGATTTATCTTTTAAAAGGCAAATCTTTCTTGGCCAAAGTTAATGCAGCTTACCAAAAACCCAACTACAAACTTTATATGTTAACAACATTTTGTTTTTCTAATGCTCAAATTTTAAATTCACCTTTCATTAGCAGAAAACAGTTGCAGAAATTAAATGCCGCAGAAATGGCCAGTGCAACAAAGCAATGTTGAGAAGAAAACACTCAGCTTCCTACTCTATTAGTTATTTTCTCCAATATGGGAAAAACAACTACCAACTCTGCAGAACACGCAGGCCAGGGTTGTTATTACATAAATAAATATAAAAAACAAAGGTACATAAGAGATACTAAGCTAAGGCCCCAAAGTGAAGCAACCCTCTTTTGCCCTTAAACTAGAGGATCACGCCACAAAACCAAAACTCTTACCACAGATTTTATCTGAGTTCGAATAGATAAGTTGTGACGACAGAGATTTGCCAGGAGTCCTAAACACGGTATTGTTAACTCGTCTTCAGTGGATTGACTTAAAAGAAAAGTCCAGAAATTTAAATAAAGATAGTTTTATTAAAGCATCCAGAATTTAGTTACGAGAAAGTGTGGGTTGAGGGACTTTTTAGTTTATTTAGGGGTTTTATTTGTTTTGGTTTTTTTAATTAGACAACATTCCATCAAGCAAAGAAAAATCAGATTTCAGNTTATTAAAGCATACAGAATTTAGTTACGAGAAAGATTTTAGCAGCTTTAAAAAAAAACAGTATCAGATATCAATACTGTCAAAAGTCCTTTATTTTAGGCCCTTTTAATAGTCATTAGACCTCTCACAAGGGCACTTGCACAAAAGTTATATTAACCTAACTGAAGTCTGCTCCTAATGACAGGCAGAAATTTCCTCCTGGTTTTACTCTTTGTTAGCTCCCTGCTCCCAGGAGTGTGGGGGTGGTCTAAGAGGACAATTAGTATTCAATCACCCGAAGTCCCACAATCACTGCATTTGACAATGTGTAACAACAAGGTTTTCAAAGAAAAGTCTCAACTTCAGAGCAAAAATGCAGCAATTCACTCTGGAGACCAGGTTAGTACAATATGCTAGTGGCCTTCAGAAAGTTTAGAAACTTAAGATAGATATTTCCCATAAGAAAAAACAACTAAGTACACACTTACACATGATGCATTAGAAATGAAATTAATTCACCAATGTTGGCACCAGCGCAAAAGACCGGAACGTTGTAGGTTAGCCTCTGCAACAACTGAATACTCTGAGGAAATAAAAAGCAATTCACATATGTCTTTCCTAAAGCATCTCACTGAAGAACGCTACAAGTTAAAAAAGCTGAAAGGACAAATAACAAGACACCACATCTAAATTAACTGTAATCAGACTTCAACATAACAATTATATGAACTGCTGCAAGCACATTGAGTAATGTCCTACCACGCCGATGTACTTACTAAAAACCCAGATGATTAAGGTTGTATTTTGACAGAGGAGTTACCGTTTTAGCCCATACAGTTCTCCCCTCTTCCTAATCAAGTTCTCCATTCTGTCAGCGAGAGGGATACTTTGTCCTATTGGAAGATCTACAAGTTTCACCAAAATCCAAAAAGCACTTTGCAACCTCTTGCAGGAAGTGTTTTATAGGAAAACAGGTGTGCTATAAAAACAGCCAGCAGATCTGATGGTAGAGTCCTTCATACAGCATTCTTTCAGCACATAACTGAGTTAACGTGAAGTTAATATACTCTAGCATGCGACACCACAGGATAGCCGCTGAAACAAAGTCTCATCACGTAAATAACTGATCTAAGAGCTTAAAGGTCTTATAATTCGATCTATTTGATAGCTACAACATCACTTCCACTGACTGGTAAGTCACTTGGGCCCCTAAGTCCTCTGGTTCTCCAACTGCTTTAAGAAATAGAGAAATATGGAAGCTGTGAGAACAGTGTTCTTTACTGGATGCTTGACTCATTTGCCACAGATTAAGGACAACAGAACTGCTAGCAAATTCATTTTCTGTGTGACCACAGGTAGCCAGCAAGTACTTGCTGAAACCTCAGAGCCACGTATGAGAAAACCTTTGCATATTAAAAAAAAAAATAAAGAAAATTTTGCCCAGCTTTACTGTTCAACGCACAGGAAGGTTAAAATAGCTGAAGTCAGACTGTGAAGTTTCAGGTGCTCAAAAAAAAAAAAACAAACCCAAAAAGCAGCAATAATGTCTGTACTTGGCTCCTAAGATGTAAACTTCTCTTAGCGCAGCCACTGCCGTGTAGCACTGACTGGAGGGAAGGAGGCATACATGGCCTCTAAACCTTCCATGAGAACTGGCAACCACAGCTCTCCTTTCACTCCTTCACAATTACTTGTCAAAGTATTGGTTAGATAAAACAATCTCCACGCTTTTGTTATGAACACTAGGAGAAATAACCAAATACCTTAACTGGAAAACAACCTTCCAAACTCTCAAGCAGTGAAATACTTTCAGAAACATTTTGTTGGGGTTTTTTTAATTAATTGGAGCAGGTAAGAAGCACAATCAAGATTAAAGAGCAAATACAAGGAACTCTATGTAGTGTTAAAAGCCTGTCATACTAGCCTCATACAGCAAATAAATTACACAGTTTACATAACTTTTACTCAACACATTATTTCAGATAGAGCTTTTAAGAAGTTATAAAAACATAGAATACAATGTATGCTATGTAGCAGTAGCCAAATACTATTAAGTATTAGTTTCAGTTTCTGTTACCTGTAATAAGACTGGGTCACTAAGATCAGTAGAACTTCGACGAACCACTCCTGCCAGCACACTGGTCAGATTGTAGGTATCCTGAAGAGCTTCTCTAGTCTCATTGTCTAAAGCTAGAATTTAAGAATTATTAACAAAAACCTCATCTAATAATAAAAGCAACTGTTGTATTAGCTACCAATCTAAGCAGAAGCCAAAGTCTTTGACCGTTTTTTCATGTACATTTCACAAGTAACTACAAATAACTCACAGATCCTATACACTTGCATCTCTAGCTTACTTCTGAACTTACAGTTAATTGAAACACTAATACTTTTCCTTAAGATGTTTGGACACTGAAAAAACAATCTTTCTCCTACCTAAAAGTTTAGTTCTGTTTGAGATTTTGAAACCAACTCTTAAGAGGACTTAAAACTTAAAATCAATGATCTCTTTGATCATGAAGTTTATTGCTTCATGCCAAGCAGACTAAACCAAATACCTTGATAGGGTTACCTAGCCAAAAAAGCCCCACTTCTGTTTAGGCAGTCCTGGTAAAAGATACAGCAAACAAGGATGACAGGTACAGCAACACATCAGTTGGATGAGGACTAATTCCTAAAGCTTACCAGACCCAACAGGTTGGAAAAGCTAGTTAAGCAACAAATAGTAACTGTGTCAAAAATATAAAAGGAAGCTCAAGGAGGCTAAAAGCTCCAAGAATCAGATGAGATAAACAGGAGGTCATCATAAAGGACTCAACTCTTGAATAATTACATGATGAGAAAATAAGCAGTGAAGGCATAATTTTCCTCCTGCGCATGTAACCTACACACAGAAGTTATGGTGAGCACAGAGTTCTCTAGACAATGAAGTCCCACTTCTGGGAAATGGAAGAAAAAAAAAAAAGCATCTCAAAAAGCATCTCAGGAAACAAGAGGCAGTAGAACTACTCCATAGTTGTGAAACTTGGAAGTACACAGGCCCAGGCTATTGTAGAGCCCAAACTGCCACCTATCAAACACTTCAATTGGAGAGGTAAACTGCAGTGATGACAGTTGTTGATGTAACATGGCTTCTCCCCACTTTTGCATCCCCTAGGCAGGTTTCTTCATTAAAAAGAGCTTTTCAAGCTCTAAAGAGTCAAAGAGAATAATTCCTCATCCCACTCAGCAAGGAAACAAATTCTGACAAGCATGATCATTGTTATTTCACAGCAATTACTTAAAATCTGCTTCTCATGGTGATTTAACATCTTATCTGGCCTTGTACACAGAGTCAGGTAGCTTAGCCAAGCACTCCATTACAATGGAAAACACTTCACTGTTCACACCTTAATGCTTTTTCCAAGAAGTTTGTCACCCATGCCACAGAATTAGTATCTGTCTTGTCTTCCCTTCCCCATACCAAAGATAAAAAGTTCAGATGCAAACCTTACCTAGTTGTGTTAGCAAAGTAACCACAGACAAAGTTAGCGATGGGTTTAAATTAGCATCCTCAAGGAGTTCTACTAGGCAACCAAGACATTCGCTTGGTAGAATCTGGTTTGAAGCAAACAATCGTGTAAGCTTCAGTCCAGAGATAACCTGGAGAAGAAGGGAGAAAAGCAACCTCAATTACTCAGCTGAAATAAATTATTTAACACATAAGTTAAAGCATAGAATTGTATTAAACACATTTTGTTACATCTGACAAACCAAGAATGTAAGTGCCACTGTAAAACATATTTGTATTCACATTTCCTGCAAAAAAAAAAGTTTTGAAAGAAATCTGGTTTTCATTCCTGTGTATGTGTTCCCTTTACTCTTGCAAAGTCCCAAGTTTATGCTGTGATTATTTATAAGAATAGCAGGGCTTCACTTCTTTGCTTGCTGACAGCAGTCACAGTAACAGCATTATTTTTAAACTCATAGCTGTAGTGGAACACCACTTTGTATTTCTTCACATGTTGAACAGAATTAATACCAGCTTATTAATTCTACATATGTTTTAGCATAGAAAAAAAATAGGGTTTAATTATTTTTGAAAGAACAAACAGATTGCTCAACACAAACATTGAGTAGTCAGCCTTCAGCTCAGCTCAACAGCTTGCTTTCTAACTACATGGCCAGGATCCCAAAGGTGTCACTGCAGGAAGGAGAAGCACTTAAGAGGTAGCGCTGCTTTGGGAGCACCCCGTGCTGTAGAATAAAAAAAAAACGGAAGTGAAGTTCAGGAAAGCCCATATAACAAGATGCCTAAAATGATACACCTGCACATTGATACAGGCAGACACGTTATGCTTGCCTAATAGAGAACATAAAACTGGTTTTGCATATCCCCTGTACCCTTCTTTACAATGAATATGGAGAGAAAAGCTAAGCTGAACACTAACTCTTATATTTACAACAACAACAAATTCTGTATTTGGAAAAGGTATGGTGCAGATTAAGCTATTCAGTCAATGTGCCAGTCTCTCGCTGCACCAAGGCAAGGGCTGTGCACAAAACTCTGCTGGGAGGTCAGGGACAGGGACAGGCCTACCCCTTCCCAGCAAACAGCATTTATGAGGTGTTGCACGAAACTCCAGATGCAAAAGCAGTTCATCATTCAAATTCTGTTTTCAAGTTGTGAAAATAAACGATCTTTGTGGGGCAGAATTGCAGAGATATGAAAAAAAAAACCCTTCATAAGGCCCGTTATATGCTCAGCCTCTGTGCTTCTAAACACACGACACACATCTGTAAACACAGATAAACACCCTAAAACGTTACGATAAAGGACATAGTCACGGTCCAGGGCTATTGCTAAACCGTTTCTTCTCTCCGATGGCCTCCCTCGGTCACCAGCTCCCTGGCGATCGGTCACCGGGCTGGATTCTTCGTCTCTGGCGGCCGGGCACGGGGAACGCGACGGTCCCGGCTGGCCAGCACCAGCGAGGCCCCACGGGCAACAGGGCTCTGAGTGAGCCCAGAGAAAAGCCACCCATCCCTAAGCCGAAGGAACACCGCGGCTACTCCCGGCTGCGCCGCCCACCCTCCCACTGCGGCCCAGGACCTGCGTCGCTCTCACCTCCAGGCTACGTTGCAGGAGAGCCGCGTTGGAAGGTGTCTTGGCGGTCCGATACTGCGAGGCTGCCAGAAGAAGGGACTTCATACAGGCTAACGCGTCCATGGCACCCAACCCACCTCCTCATACCAGCGGAGGACAAACAACATTCCTATTTCCCGCTAACGGCGCCATCTTGAATACGGCATCCACTGAGGAGGAGCGGCCGCCTACCCCGCGGGGCATGATGGGAGGCGCCATCTCTGACATTAGGGGGGAGGGCGGGGGGTGGCAGTCGCAGCGGGTTGTGTTGTTGTCATCGACGTTGTCGTCGGAGGGAGAAGTGGGGGAAATCCAGGACATGGAACTGCTTGAGTGGCATGTCAACAGCTCCCCGGCCTTTCTGCCTACGGCTGTCTGACCTCTCCCGCCGGCAGGGCGGACAAAAGGGAGCAGTAAGGCTCACGGCTGGGACTAAAGCCGCGTTAGGGAGGCAAGGGCCAGCTGGGCGTGCAACGCTGGCGAGAGGCAAAGCGAGGTGTGCTTGGAGCCGACGGGGTCATGCGTCGTGAAGAAGACTTCCGTGGGACTCGAACCTGGACGCCCTGGTCCTCTTGTCAAGGGGACAGCTTTCGGCCACAGGGACTTACTCGCCCCCTACAGCCCGCACAGCGCTTCCACAGCCCGGCCTCCTGCACCGATCCCTCCGAAAGCGCTTCCCCGGCTCTGCCCAGCGACGCCAGCCCCGACAGCAGCCCCCTGTCGTAGGATTCATCCCCCCAGGTTTCGGCGATGGCCGCTGTACCATTGCTTTCCGTCAGCAGGGTAGCTTCCAACTCCTCCTGTTTATTGCCCATGCTGCATACATTCGAGTAGAGGCAGTTCAGCTGGGCTGTTGGCTGTGCCACCTTCTTAGGGGAACACTCCTTGAGGTGTCTTCCAAGTGTTTTTCTGTTGACTTCACTTATCTCTGGAGCTGCTGGTTCATTTCCATAAGACTTTTTGTCTGCAGTGTGGCATTACCAGCCTGCCACAGGCTGAAGGCACTTACTAGCAACTCATTCCTCTAAGCGTGATGAAATACCCAACAGCTTGTCACAGGCAAGCCTGTCTCACCCTCCTCCCACTTCACATACAGTTTAAAGCCTTGTCAGTCAGCCCTGCAATCTCTGGGGTAAGAACCCTCTTCCCCCATTGCGAGAGGTGTCTCCATTTTGATGCCAACAAGCCCCGTGCTGCATGGACCAATCCATTGTCAAAGAAACCAAAGTTACGGTGGTAATCCAGCCATGGAGCTAAGTATTAATCCACTGGATTTATCTGTTCCTCCCAGTGTCAATGCCTGCAAATGGAAGGAATGATGGAAAAATAACCAGTTCCTCACAGTCCCTTACCATCCCTCCAAATTCCTTGAAGGTTCTTTTGGTTGCTCATGAACTGTGAGATACAGTTTCCTCAGCATCTACATGGAAAATCAATAATGGTCAGTAGGGGTTCACCAAGGGGGAG